>JAOQML010126632.1:0-18310 GCA_027568935.1 Erythroxylum urbanii | reverse complement strand
GTGCTAACAGTTTGTTTTTCCCACCGAAGGTGCCTAGTAAACATACCAACGGGCTATTTTGCCTATCGAAAGTGTTCCAAAGGACTGTTTTGCCTAACAAAGATGCCAAATGATAGTGCTAATAGGGTGTGTTGCCTGCCGAAGGTGTGTCAACAGGTTATTTTTCCCACCGAAGTTGCCAAGTGAATGTGCCAGTGGGTTATTTTGCCCACCAAAGGTACCAAGCGAATGTGGCAATGGCCTATTTCGCCCACCAAAGGTATCTAATGACCATACGACTGTGGTGTTTTTCCCACCGAAGGAGTGCCAACGGGCCATTTTTCCCACCGAAGGTGTTTAGTGAAGGTACCAATGGACTGTTTGTCCCACCGAAGATGTTTCAACAAGCTTTTTTGCCTATCGAAGGTGTGCCAACGAGTTGTTTTTCCCACTGAAGGTACCCTATAGAATGTTTTCTCTACTAAAGGTGCCTAGAAACCATGCCAACGGGCTGTTTGCCTGCAGAAGGTGCTCAAGAGGGTTGTTTTCCCCACCGAAGGTGCCCAATTGGCTGTTTTCCCCACCGAAGGTGCCTAGCAATCGTGCCAACTTGCTATTTACCCTACCGAAGGTGTTTGAATGAGTTGTTTTACCTACCAAAGGTATGTCAACGAGCTATGTTTCCCATCAAAGATGCCCAACGGGCTATTTTTTCCACAAAAGATGCCTCACGACTATGACAACAAGTTGTTTTCTCCACCAAAGGTGTGCCAACTGGTTATTTTACCTACAAAAGGTGTGCCAATAGGTTGTTTTTCCCACCAAAGTTATCTAGTGAATGTGCCAACAGGTTGTTTTACCCATCGAAAGTGTCTATTGACCGTGCCAAAGGGTTATTTTGCCCACCAAAGGTGTGCCAACTGGCTATTTTTCCCACGGAAGGTGCCTAATGAATGTGCCAACGGGTTGTTTTGCCTATCAAAGGTATGCCAACAGGCTATTTTCCCACCAAAGGTGCTGAGCAAACGCATCGAAGTGTTGTTTTACTTACCAAAGGTGCCAAGCGAACATGTCAATGGGCCATCTTGCCCATCAAAGGTGTCTAGTGACTGTGAGACCGTGGTGTTTTCCACATCGAAGGTGTGTCAACAGGCTTTTTTTCGCATCGAAGTTACCCAGCAAACATACTGTTTTGCCCATCGAAGGTGTTCCAATGGGCTATTTTGCCTACCAAAGGTGTTCCAGCGAGCTCTTTTGCCCATTAAAGGTGCCTAACAATTGTGCCAACTGGCTATTTGCCTTACCGAAGGTGCCCCAATGGGTTGTTTTGCCTATCAAAGATGTGCCAATGAGTTGTGTTTCCACCGTAAGTTCCCAACTGGTTGTTTTTTCTACCGAAAGTGTCTAGAACCTAAGGCAACGGGCTGTTTTGTCCACCAAAGGTGTGCCAACGAGCTATATTGCATATCGAAGGTGTGCTAAAGGGTGGCTTTTCCTATCAAAGGTGCCTAACGGACTATTTTGCCTTCTGAAGGTGCCTAGCGACCGTGCCAACAGACTATTTGCCCCATCGAAGGTGTGCCAATGGGCTGTTTCTCCCACTGAAGATGCCTAGCGAGCGTGCCAACAGGTTGTTTTGCCCACCGAAGGTGCCTATTGACCATACGAACGGGCTATTTTGCCTAGCCAAGGGTGTGCTAATGGGCTATTTTTCTAATCAAAGGTGCCTAGGAAACATGCCAACAGGCTATTTTGTCCACCGAAGGTTTGCCAACTGGTTGTTTTGCCTACCAAAGGTGTTCCAAAGGACTGCTTTGCCCAATGAAGATGCCTAATGACCATGCGAACGGATTGTTTTTCCCACCAAAGGTGCCTAGCAAACATGCCAACTGGTTGATTTGCCCACCAAAGGTATCTAGCAAATGTGCCAACAGGCTATATTGCCCACCGAAGGTGTATAGTGACCATGAGGACGTGGTGTTTTTCGTGTGCCAACTGGTTGTTTTTCCCATCGAAGGTGCCTAGCAAATGTGCCAACAGGCTATTTATCCCATTGAAGGAACCAAGTGACCGTGCCAACAAATAATTTTTCCCATTGAAGGCACCAAGTCACCGTGCCAATGTGTTGTTTTTCCCACCGAAGGTGTGTCAGCGGGCTGTTTTTCCACCAAAGGTGCCTAAGGAACATGAGAAGGGGCTGTTTTGCCCACTGAAGGTATTCCAACAAGCTATTTTTCCTACCAAACGAGGGCCTACCGACTGTTTTTCCAATCGAGGGTGCCCTATGAACTGGTTTACTCACTGAAGGCGCCTCGTGACCATGCCAACGGGTTGTCTTGCCCGCCAAAGGTGTGCCAACGAGCTATTTTGCCTACCAAAGGTGTTCCAATGGATTGTTTTGCCCAATGAAGATGGCCAACCACTGTGCCAAAGGGCTGCGTTGCCTAAAGAAGGTGTGCGAACGTGATATTTTTCCCATTCAAAAAGTGCCTAGTGAACATGCCAATGGGTTGTTTTGCCTACCAAAGGTTCCTAACAAACCTGCCAACTGGCTATTTTACCTATTGAAGGTGTCTAGCGACTGTGTGAGCGTAATGTTTTTCCTACTAAAGGTGTGATAACGGGTTGTATTTCCCACAGAAGGTGCCTAGCGAACATGCCAACGGGCTATTTTTCCCATCGAGGGCTCCTAGCAACGATGCCAATGTGTTGTTATCCCACTGAAGGTGTGCCAACAGACTATTTTTCCCACCAATGCTACCCAAAGGGCTATTTTCCTATCGAAGGTGACTAGTGACTATGACATTGGGCTGTTTTGTCCACCAAAGATGTCTCAACGTGCTATTTTACTTACGAAAGGTGTGCCAATGGGCTGTGTTTCCTACTGAAGGTGCTCAATGGGTAGTTTTTCCCACTAAAGGTGTCTAGTGACAGTGCCAACGAACTATTTTTCCCACCAAAGGTGCCAATCGAACAAGCCAAAGGGCTATTTTTCCCACCGAAGGTGTCTAGTGACCATGTGAATGTGTTGTTTTTCCCATTGAAGGTGTGCCAATAGGTTGTTTTCTCACCGAAGGTCTGCTAAAGGGCCATTTTTTGCACCGATGGTGCCTAGCAAATGTGCTAGTGGGATGTTTAGGCCACAGAAGGTGCTCTAATGAGCTATTTTGCTTATCAAAGGTGTGCCAACATATTGTTTTTCCCACCAATGGTGCCCTATGGACTATTTTACCCACTGAAGGTGCTTAGCGATCATTCCAATGAGCTATTTTACCTACAAAAGGTGCGCAAATAGGTTTTTTCCCACCAAAGTGCCTAGTAGATTGTTTTGCCCACCGAAGGTGCCTAGCAATCTTGCCAACTAGCTATTTGCCCCACCAAAGGTGTTCCAAATGGTTATTTTGCCTTCCAAAGGTGCGTCAATGAGCTGTTTTTCCCACCGAAGGTGTCCAATAGGTTGTTTTGCCTAGTGGCTATGGCAATGGGCTATTTTGCCCGCCAAATGTGTGCCAACGACCTGTTCTGCCCATCGAAGGTGTGCCAAAGGGTTATTTTTCCTAGCAAAGTTACGCAACAGACTATTTTGCCAAATGATGGTGCCTAGCAACTATGGCAATGAACTATTACTGGCTATTTATCCTATTAAAGGTGCCTAGCGAACGTGCCAACAGGTTGTTTTGCCCATTGAAGGTGTTTATTTACCGTGCCAATGGGATATTTTGCCCATCGAAGGTGCCTAGTGATCGTGCCAACGAGTTGTTTTGCCCAGCAAAGGTTTGCCAATGGGCTGTGTTTCCCACCGAAGGTGCCTAGCAAACGTGCCAACGGGTTGTTTTGCCTATCAGAAGTGTTCCAAAGGACTATTTTGCCTAACAAAGATGCCTAATGACGGTGCCAACAGGCTGTGATGCCCACCGAAGGTGTGCCAATAGGCTATTTTTTCCACCAAAGGTGGCTAGTGAACATGTCAATGAGTTGTTCTACCTACCAAGGGTGCCATGAGAATGTGGCAATGGGTTTATTTTTCCCACTAAAGGTGTCTAGTGACCGTGTGATCGTGGTGTTTTTCCAACCGAAGGTGTGCCAACCGGCTGTTTTTCCCACCGAAGGTGCCTAGCGAATGTACTGACGAGTTGTTTTTCCCACCGAAGGTGTTCCAATAGGCTATTTTCTCTATCAAAGGTATGCCAATGGGTTGTTTTTCCCATCGCTGGTGTCCTATGGAATGTTTTGCCCACTGAAGGTGACTGGAAACCATGCCAACGGGCTGTTTTACATACAAAAGGTGTGCAAGCAGGTTATTTTTCCTAGCAAAGGTGCCCAATTGGTTGTTTTGCCCATCGAAGGCACCTAACAATCATGCTAACTAGCTATTTGCCCCACCAAAGTTGTTTTAATAGGTTGTTTTGCCTACCAAAGATATGCCAACGATCTTAGTTTCCTATCGAAGGTGCCCAACGGGCTGTTTTTTCAACCAAAGGTGCTTAGCAACTATAGCAACGGGCTGCTTTCTCTAACAAATGTGTGCCAATGGACTATTTTTCCTACCAAAGGTTTAATAACAAGTTATTTTTCCCACCAAAGGTGCCTAACGAATGTGTCAACAGGTTGTTTTGCCCAACGAAGCTGTCAATTGGCTATGCCAACGAGCCATTTTGCCCACCGAAGATGCCTAGTGAATATGCCAACAGGCTGTTTTGCGCACCAAAGGTGTGCCAACAGGTTGTTTTTCCCACGGAAGGTGCCTAGCGAACGTGCCAACGGGCTATTTCGCGAACTAAAGATGTGCCAACGGGCTATTTTCCCACCAAAGGTGCCTAATGAACGTGCCAACGGGTTATTTTACCCAACAAAGGTGCCAAGCAAACGTGCCAACAGGCTATCTTGCCTATAAAGGTGTCTAGTGACTGTATGACCGTGGTGTTTTTCCTACCGAAGGTATGCCAACGGGTTATTTTTTCCAACAAAAGTGCCTAGCAAAAGTGCCGATGGGCTATTTTGCCTACTAAAGATGTTCCAATTAGCTATTTTGCTTATTGAAGGCGTGCTAATGGGTCCGCCAAAGGAGTCCTATAGACTGTTTTCCCTACCGAAGGTGCCTAATGACCATGGCAATGGGCTGGTTTGCCTGTAGAAGGTGTGTAAATGGGCTATTTTGCCTACCAAAGCTACCCAATGGGCTATTTTGTGCACCAAAGGTGCCTAGCAATCGCACCAACTGGCTATTTGCCCTACTGAAGGTGCTCCTATGGGTTGTTTTGCCTACCAAAGGTGTGCCAATGAGCTTTGTTTCCCACCGTAGGCACTCACAGGACGTTTTTTCCACCGAAGGTGCCTAGCCACTATGGCAACGGGCTGTTTTGTCCACCAAAGGTGTGCCAATAAGCTATTTTACACACCAAAGGTGTGCCAAAGGGATGTTTTTCCCACCAAAGGTGCCCAACAAATTAATTTGCCTCCGAAGGTGCCTAGCGAATGTGCCAACGAACTATTTGCCCTACCAAAGGTGTGCCAAAGGGCTGTTTTTCCCACTGAAGGTGCCTAACGAATGTGTCAACAGTTTGTTTTGCCCACTGAAGGTCCCTATTGACCCTATGAATGTCCCTAACGAACGAGCTAATGGGTTTTATTTCCTATCGAAGGTGCCCATTTTACTGTTTTGCCTATCGAAGGTGCCTGGCGATTGTGCCAATTGGCTATTTGCCCCACTAAAGGTGTTCCAATGGGTTGTTTTACCTACCAAAGGTGTGCTAATGAGCTGTGTTTCCCACCAAAGGTGCACGATGGGTTATTTTTCCTACCAGAGGTGCCTAACGACTATGGCAACGGGCTGTTTTGCCCACCAAAGATGTGCCAACGGATTGTTTTGTCCACCCAAGTTGTGCCAATGAGCTATTTTTCCCACATAAAGTGCCTAGTGAATGTGCCAATGGACTATTTTGCCCAACAAAGGTGCCAAAGGGTTATTTTGCCCACTAAAGGTGTCTAGTGATCATGCGATCGTGGTGCTTTTCCTACTGAAGGCATGCCAATGGGTTATTTTTCCCACCGAAGGCGTGCCAACAGGTTGTTTGTCCCACCGTATTGCCTAATGGACGATTTTGCCAACCGAAGGTGCCTAATGGCCATGCCAACGGGCTGTTTTGCCTACAGAAGGTGCATAAACTGGCTGTTTTTCCCACCGAAGGTTCCCAATTCGCTATTTTACCCACCGAAGGTGCCACCAATCTTACCAACTGGCTATTTGCCCCACCAAAGGTGTTCCAACTAGTTGTTTTGCTTATCAAAGGTGTGCCAATGAGTTGTGTTTCCCACCGAAGGTGCCTAACGGGCTATTTTTTCTACCAAAGGTGCCTTGTGGCTCTTGGAACTGGCTATTTTGTCTACCAAAGGTGTGGCAACAGGCTGTTTTGCCTATCAAAGGTGTCCCAAAAGGTTGTTTTTCCAAGCGAAGGTGCCCAACAGACTATTTTGCCCACCGATGATGCCTAGAGCCCGTGGCAACAGACTATTTGCTATACCGAAGGTGTGGCAACACGCTGTTTATCCCACCAAAGGTGCCTAACGAACGTGTTAGCGGGTTATTTTACCCGCCAAAGGTGTTTATTTTCATTGCCAATGGGATATTTTGCCCATCAAAGGTGCCTATCAATCATTCCAATTGGGTGTTTTACCCATCAAAGGCGTGCCAACAGGCTATTTTGTCATTGAAGGTATCTAGTGAATGTGCCAATGGGCTGTTTTACCCACCCAAGGTGCGTAGCGATTGTGCTAACTAGCTATTTGCAACACCGAAGGTGTTCCAATTGGTTGTTTTGCCTACCAAAGGTGTGCCAATCAGCTGTGTTTCCCACCGAACGTGCCAATTGGGTTGTTTTGCCTAGCGGCTATGGCAATGGGTTGTTTTATCCACCAAAGTTGTGCCAACAAACTAGTTTACCTATCGAAAGTGTGCCAAACGGTTATTTTTCCTACCGAAAGTGGCCAACGAACTATTTTGCCATCGATGGTGCCTAGCGACTGTGGCAACGAAATATTTGTCACACCGAAGGTGTGGCAACAGTCATTTTATCCCACCGAAGGTGCCTAGCAAATGTGCCAATAAGTTGTTTTGCCCATCAAAGGTGCTTATTTACTATGCCAACGGGATATTTTCCCATCAAAGGTGCCTAGTAACTGTGCCAACAGGCTGTGTTACTAGCCAAAGGCATGTCAATGGGCTATTTTTCCCACCAAAAGTGCCTAGTAATCGTGCCAATAGGCTATTTGGCCTATGAAAGGTGTTCCAAAGGACTGTTTTGCCCAAAGAAGATGCCTAATGACCGTGCCAACAAGCTGTGTTGAAGGTGTGCCAACAGGCTATTTTTCCTACTGAAGGTGCCTAATGAATGTGCCAATTGGTTGTTTTACCCACCAAAGATGCCAAACGAACATGGCAATAGGTTATTTTGCCTACCGATGTTGTCTAGTGACTGTGCGACCATGGTGCTTCTCCCACCGAAGGTGTGCGAACAGGCTATTTTTTGACCAAAAAATTGCCAACGGGCTGTTTTTCCCACCGAAGATTCCTAGCGAACGTATCAACGGGATGTTTTGCCCACCAAAGGCATTCCAACAGGCTATTTTCCCTATCAAAGGTGTGCCGACGAGTAGTTTTTCTCAACTAAGGTGCCTAGCAACCACGCCAACTAGTTGTTTTCCCTATAAAAGGTGTGCAAGCAGGTTATTTTTCCTACCGAAGGTGCCTGACAATCGTGCCAAGTAGCTATTTGCCCTATCAAAGGTGTTCAACAGGTTGTTTTACCTACCAAAGGTGTACCAATGAGCTATGTTTCCCACCGAAGGTGCCCAAAGGGCTATTTTTCCACCGAAGGTGCCTTGCAACTTTGGCAATGGGCTGTTTTCTCCACCAAAGGTATGCCAACGAGCTGTTTTCCAACCGAAGTATGCCAACAGGTTATTTTTCACAATAAAGGTACCTAGCAAATGTGCCAATGTGTTCTTTCGCCCATCGAAGGGGTCTATTGACCGTGTCAACAGGCTATTTTGCCCATCAAAGGTGCTTAGTGACCATGCCAACTGGCTATTTTTTTACCAAAGGTGTGCCAATAGGCTGTTTTCCCACAGAATGTGCCTAGTGAGCATGCCAATGAACTGTTTTATCCTCCAAAGGTGTGCCAACAGGTTGTTTTCCGACCAAAGGTGCGTAGTAAACGTGCGAATGGGTTGTTTTACCCACCAAAGGTGCCAAGCAAACATGCCAACGGGCTATCTTGCCCACTGAAGGTGTCTAGTGACTATACGACCGTGGTGTTTTTCCTACTGAAGGTGTGCCAACGGGCTATTTTGTGTATAGAAAGTACACAAACGGGCTATTTTGCCCACCGAAAGTGCCCAATGGGCTGTTTTGCCCACTAGATGCCTAACAATCATGCCAATTGGCTTTTTGCCCTACCAAAGGAACTCCAATAGGTTGTTTTGCCTACTAGAGGTGTGCCAACGAGCTTTGTTTCCCACCATAGGTGCCCAACAGGTCGTTTTTTCCACCAAAGGTGCCTAGTGACTGTGACAACGGGCTGTTGTGTCCACCATAGGTGTGCCAAAGGGTAGTTTTTCCCACCAAAGGTGCCCAACAAGCTATTTTGCTCTCTGAAGTTGCCTAGTGACTGTGCCAATGGACAATTTGCCCTACCGAAGGTATGCCAATGGGCTATTTTTCCCATACAAGGTGCCTAGTTAACGTTCCAAAGGGTTGTTTTACCTACCGAAGGTGTCTATTGACCTGCTAATGGGCTATTTTGCCTACCGAAGATGCCTAGCGATCATGCCAATAGACTATTTTGCCCACCAAAATAGTGTCAAAGGGCTGTTTTTCCCATCCAAGGTGCTTAACAAACATGCCAATTGGCTATTTTGCCATCAAAGGTGCCTAGAGACTATGCCAACAGGCCATTTTTCCCATTAAAGGCCCCTAGCGACCATGTCAATGTGTTGTTTTTCCCACCGAAGGTGTGCTAAAGGGTTGTTTTCCTACTGAATGTGCCTAGTGACTGTGACTGTGTGACTGTGGTGTTTTTCCTGCCGAAGGTGTGCCAACGGGTTATTTTTTCCACCAAAAGTGCCTAGCACACGTGCTGATGGGCTATTTTGCCCACCGAAGGTGTTCCAATGGGCTATTTTGCTTATCAAAGGTGTGCCAATGGGTCCACCAATGGTGCCCTATAGATTATTTTCCCCACCGAAGGTGCCTAACGACCATGGCAACGGGCTGGTTTGCTTGTACAAGGTGTGTAAATGGGTTGTTTTCCTACCAAAGCTACCCAATGGGCTATTTTGTGCACCAAAGGTGCCAAACAATTGTGCCAACTGGCTATTTTCCCTACTGAAGGTGCTCCTATAGGTTGTTTTGCCTACCAAAGGTGTGCCAACGATCTTTGTTTCCCACCTTAGGCACTCACAGGTCATTTTTTCCACTGAAGGTGCCTAGTGACTATGCCAACGGGCTGTTTTGTCCACCAAAGGTGTGCCAATAAGCTATTTTGCACACCAAAGGTGTGCCAAAGGGATGTTTTTCCCACCAAAGGTGCCCAATAGATTAATTTACCCTCCGAAGATGCCTAGCGACTGCGCCAACGAACTATTTGCCCCAGCAAAGGTGTGCCAAATGGTTGTTTTTCCCACTGAAGGTGTTCCAGTGGGTTGTTTTTCCCACTGAAGGTGTTCCAGTGGGCTGTTTTTCTCGCCAAGGTGCTTAGAGAATGTGCCAATGAGCTATTTTTCCCATCGAAGGCACCTAACGACCTTGCCAATGTGTTGTTTTCCCACCAAAGGTGTGCCAACGGGCCATGTTTCCCATTGATGCTACCCAATAGGCTATTTTCTCGCTAAAGGTGCCTAACAACTGTGACAACATATTGTTTATCCCAAAAAAGGTGTGGCAACAGGTTGTTTTTCCCACCAAAGCTGCCTAAGGACCTTGCTGACGGGCTATTTTCCCTACCGAAGGTGCCTAGCGATTGTTCCAATGGACTAATTTGCCCATCAAAGGTGTGCCAAAAATTTGTGTTTCCCATCGAAGCTGTGCCAAATGACTGTTTTTCCCACTGAAGGTGCCTAGCAATCGTGCCAACGAGCTAATTTTCCTATCGAAGGTATGCTAACGGCCTGTGTTTCCCATCGAAGGTGTGCCAATGACCTATTTTTCCCATCGAAGGTATGCCAAACGGTTGTTTTTCCCACCGAAGGTGCCTGAAATCTATGCTAATGACCTATTTTGCCCATCAAAGGTGTACCAACAGGCTGTTTTTCCCACCGAAGGTGGCTAGTGAACGTTCCAGCGGGCTATTTTGCCCACTAAAGTTGGTTAATGACCATGCCAATAGGCTATTTATCTTATCCAAGGTGTCTGGTAATTGTGTCAACAGGCAATTTTTCCCACCGAAGGCATCAAACGATAGTGCCAACATGTTGTTTTTCCCACCGAAGTTGTGCCAACGAACTATTTTTCCCGTTGATAATGCTAGAGAATGTGCTGACAGGATGTTTTGCCTACCTAAGGTGTTCTAATGGGCTATTTTGCCTATCGAAGGTGTGCCAACAAGTTGTTTTCCCTACCGAAGGTGACCTACAGACTGTTTTGCCCACTGAAGGTGCCTAGATACCTTGCCAATAGGCACAATGGCTAGGCACCTTTGACAGGCAAAACAACCCATTGGAACACCTTCGGTGGGAAAAACATCCTGTTTGCATACCTTTTGTAGGCAAAACAACCCGTTGGCAAGCTCGTTACGCTCCTTTGGTGGGCAAAGAAGTCCATAGGGCATCTTCAGTGGGAAAAACAATCCGTTGGCACACCTTCGATAGGCAAAATAGCCTATTTGAACACCTTCGATGAGCAAAACAGCCTGTCTGCACATTTGCCAGGCACCTTCAGTGGGAAAAATAACACATTGGCAAACCTTTGGTGGGAAAAATGACCCATCGGCACACCTTTGCTTAGAAAAAAACCATGGTTGCATAGTCACTACACACCTTCGGTGGGTAAGATAGCCTGTTGCCAAGTTCGCTTGGCACCTTTGATGGGCAAAACGGCCTGCTGGCACATTCGTTAGGTACCTTTAGAGGGACAAAACACCCATTGGCACACCTTCGATGGGGTAAATAGTTCGTTGGCATGTTCGCTAGGTACCTTCAGTGGGTAAAATGGTCCGTTGAACACCTTCGGTGGGAAAACAGTCCTTTTGCACACCTTCTATGGGAAAAATAACCCGTTAGCACATCTTCGGTGGGAAAAACAGCCCGTTTACACACCTTTTGTGGGCAAAACAGCCCGTTGGCATGACTTTGATAGGCAAAATAGCTTGTTGAAACACCTTCGGTGGGCAAAACAACCCATTGGCACGTTCGCTAGGCACCTTCGGTGGGAAACACACTACGGTCGCACGGTCACTAGACTCCTTCGATGGGCAACATAACCCGTTGCCACGTTTGCTTGGCACCTTTGGTGGGTAAAACAGCTCATTGGCATGTTCGCTAGGCACCTTTAGTAAAGAAAACAACCCATTGGCACACCTTTGGTAGGGAAAATACTCCGTTGGCACGATCGCTAGGCACCTTCGGTGCGCAAAATAGTCCATAGGGCACCTTTAGTGGGAGAAACAACCCGTTGGCACCCCTTCGATAGGCAAAATAATCGATTGGAACACCTTCTGTGGGAAAAACAACTTGTTGGCACATTTGCTAGGCACCTTTGGTGGGAAAAATAGCTCATTCACACACGTTCATTGGGAAAATGCCACGGTCGTACGGTCTCTAAAGACCTTCGGTGGGTAATATAACCCTTTGCCACGTTTGCTTAGCACCTTTGATGGGTAAAGCAGCTCTTTGGTACATTCAACAGGCGCCTTCAGTGGGAAAAATAACCCACTGGCACACCTTCGGTGGGGAAAATAGTCCGTTGGCATGATCATTATGTAGCTTCGGCGGGCAAAACAGTCCATAGGGCACCTTTAGTGAGAAAAACAACCCATTGGCATTCCGTTGATTGGTAAAATAGCCTATTGGGACACCTTCAGTAGGCCAAATAGCACATCAACACGCTCGCTAGGCACCTGTAGTGGGAAAAATAACCCGTTGGAACACCTTCATTAGGAAAAACACCACAGTCGCACGGTCACTAAACACCTTTGATGGGCAATATAGCCCATTGCCACATTCGTCTGTCACCTTTGGTGGGCAAAACAAACCTTTGGTATGTTCGCTAGGCACCTTCAGTGGGAAAAACAACTTATTAACACACCTTCGGTGGGGCAAATAGTCCCTTAGCATGATTGCTAGGCACCTTCGATGGCAAAATAGTCCATAGGAGACCTTTAGTGAGAAAAACAACTCGTTGGCACACTTTCAATAGGTAAAATAGCCTATTGGAAAAAAACAACTCGTTGGCACACTTTCAATAGGTAAAATAGCCTATTGGAACACCTTCGGTAGGCAAAACAGCCCATCAACACGTTCACTAGGCATCTTTAGTAGGAAAAATAGTTCATTGGCACACCTTCATTAGGAAAAACTCCACAGTTGAACGGTCATTAGACACCTTCGGTAGGCAATATAGCAGGTTACCATGTTCGATTGGCACCTTTGGTGGGCAAAACAGCCCCTTGGTACATTCGCTAAGCACCTTTGATAGGAAAAACATCATGTTGGCACACCTTTGATAGGGCAAATTGTCCGTTGGCACGATCGCTAGGCTCCTTCGATGGGAAAAATAGCATGTTGAGCACCTTTAGTGGGAAAAATAACCCTTTAGCACCCCTTTGTTGGGCAAAACAACCCATTGTCACTCCTTTGGTGGACAAAAGATCCCGTTGCCACAGTCGCTAGGCACCTTCGGTGGAAAAATGACCCGTTGAGCACCTTGGGTGGGAATCACAGCTCATTGACACATTTTTGGAGGGCAAAACAACCCGTTAGAACACCTTTGGTGGGGCAAATAGCCCATTGGCACACCTTCGATGGGCAACACAACTCGTTGGCACGGTCGTTAGGCATCTTTGTTAGGTAAAAAATCCTTTGGAACACCTTTAGTAGGAAAAACAACCCGTTGGCACACCTTCAGTAGGCAAAAAAGCCCATTGGCACGTTTGTTAGGGAACTTTGGTGGGAAAAATGGCTCATTGGCACACCTTTGGTAGGCAAAACATTCTATTGGCACGATCGCCAGGCACCTTTAGTAGGCAAAATAGCCTATTAGCATGGTGAATAGGCACCTTCGGTGGGCAAAATAATATGTTGGCACATTTGCTATGCAACTTCGGTGGGAAAAACAACCCATTTGCACACCTTCGGTGGGGTAAATAGTCCATTGGCATGATTGTTAGGAACCTTTGATGGGAAAAATAGTCCGTTAGGTATTTTCAGTTGGAAAAAAAGCCCTTTGGCACACCTTCAATGGGCAAAACAACCCTTTGGCACACCTTCTGCACACTTCGGTGGGCAAAACAACCTGTTGTCATAATCACTAGGCACTGTCACTGGGAAAACGACCCATTGCCCACTTCGATGGGAAACACAGCTCGTTGACACTCCTTCAGTACGCTAAACAATTCGTTGGAGCACCTTTGGTGGGGTAAGTATTTGGTTGGCACGATTGTTAGGCACCTTTGGCAGGCAAAATAGCCCATTGGGCACCTTCTGTAGGAAAAACAACCTATTTGCACAACTTCTACAGGCAAAACAGCCTATTGCCATGGTCGCTGGGCACCTTCGATGGGCAAAACAGTCTATAGGGATCCTTTGGTGGGAAAAAACTTGTTAGCACACCCTCGATAGGCAAAATAACCCGTTACAACACCTTCAGTGGACAAAACAGCCCGTTGGTATGGTCGTTAGGAACCTTCGGTGGGAAAAACAACTCGTTGGCACACCTTCGGTTGGAAAAGTGGCCCGTTGGCACACCTTTGGTGTGAATAACACCACGATAGCATGGTCACTAGACACCTTCTGTGGGCAAGATAGCCCGTTGGCAATTTAGCTTGGCACCTTTGGTGGGAAAAATAGCCAGTTGGCACACCTTCAACGGGAAAAACACCACTGTTGCACAGTCACTAGACACCTTTGTGGGCAAGATAGCTCGTTGTCATGATCGCACCTTTGGTGGGCAAAATAGCCCATTGGCATACTTTTGGTAGGAAAAATAGCCCGTTGGCACACCTTTGGCGGGAAAAACACCACGATCGCATAGTTGCTAGATAGCTTTAGTGGGAAAAATAACCTATTGGCACATTTTCGGTGGGCAAGTAGTCTGTTGACACTATCGCTGGGCACCTTCAATGGGCAAAATAGTTCGTTGAGCACCTTTAGTATGAAAATAGCCCTTTGGCACACCTTTGGTGGGCAAAACAGCCCGTTGGCACACCTTTAGTGGAAAAAATAGCCCGTTGCCATAGTCGCTGGGCACCTTCGGTGGAAAAAATGACCCATTGGGCACCTTCAATGGGAAACACAGCTCATTGGAATACTGTTGGTGGCAAAAGAACCCATTGGAACACCTTTAGTGGGACAAATAGCCAGTTGGCACGTTTGCTAGGCACCTTCGATGGCCAAAACAGTCCATAGGGCATCTTTGGTAGGAAAAACAACTCATTTGCACACATTCTGTAGGCAAAGCAGCCCATTGGCATGCTCGCTAAGCACCTTTGGTGGGTAAAACATCCATAGGGCACCCTTAATGGGAAACACAACCCGTTGGCACACTTTCAATAGGTAAAATAACCTGTTGGAACACTTTGGATGGGTAAAATAGCCCGTTGGCAAGTTCGTTACGCACCTTTGGTGAGAAAAACCGCCTATTGGCATACCTTCAGTAGGAAAAACAGCCCCTTGATAGTGGGAAAAAGACCACGGTCAGACCGTCATTAGATGCCTCCTATGGGCAAGATAGCTTGATGCCACATTAGCTTGGCATCTTTGGTGGGCAAGACAACCCATTGACAAGCTTGCCAGGCACCTTCGTTAGGAAAAACAGCCCTTGGCACACCTTTGGTATGGCAAATAGTCCATTGGCACGATAGCTAGGCACCTTTGGTGGGAAAAATTATCCGTTGGGCACGTGGCACCTTCAGTGGGAAAAACAACCCTTTGGCACACCTTTGGCCGACTAAACAGCTCGTGGAAAAAATGACCTATTGGGCACCTTCAGTGGGAAACACAGCTTGTTGGCACACCTTTGGTGGGCAAAACAACTTGTTGGAACCTTCGATGGAGCAATTAGCTAGTTGGCACGATTGCTAGGTGCCTTGGGTGGGCAAAATAGCCCATTGGACACCTTCGGTCGGAAAAACAGCCCATTTGCACACCTTCTGTAGGCACAACAGCCCCTTGGCATGCTTGCTAGGCAACTTCAATGGGAAAAAGAGTCCATAGGGCACCTTTAGTGGGAAGAACACCATTGGCACACCTTCGATAAGTAAAATAGTCTGTTGGAACACCTTTGGTGGGCAAAATAGGCTATAGGGCACCTTCGATGGGAAAAAACCCATTGGCACTTCTTTAATAGGCAAAATAGTCGTTACAACACTATCGATAGGCAAAACAATCGGTCAACACATTCACTAGGCACCTTTGGTGGGAAAAATAGCCCGCTGGCACACATTTGGTGGGCAACACAACCCATTGGCATGGTCGTTAGGCATCTTTGTTAGGCAAAACAGTCCTTTGGAACACCTTCAGTGGCAAAATAGCCTATTGGAACATTTGCTTGGCACGTTTGCTAGGCACCTCCGATGGGAAAAGTAGCCCGTTGGCACACCTTTGGTGGCGAAATAGCCTATTGGCACACTCGCTAGGTGCCTTCGGTGGACCAATTAGCTAGTTGCCATGGTCAATAGGCATCTTTGATGGGCAAAACAAGCCGTTGGCAGGTTCGCTAGGTGCCATTGGTGTGAAAAACAATGAATTGGCACACCTTCAGTGGGGCAAATAATTCATTGGTTTTGCTAAGCACCTTCGATGGGCAAAATAGTCTGTTGTGCACTTTTGATGGGAAAACAACCTTTGGCATACCTATAGTGGGCAAAACAGCCCGTTGCCACACCTTTAGTGGACAAATCAGCCTGTTACCATAATCGTTATGCACCTTCGGTGGGAAACACAACATTTTGGCACAACTTTGGTGGGAAAAACAACCCTTTGGAACAACTTCAGTGTGGTAAATTGCCAGTTGCCATGATTGTTAGGCACCTTCAATAGGCAAAACAGCCTACTGGGCACCTTCGGTGGGAAAACAACCTGTTTGCACACCTTCTGTAGGGAAGACAGCCCATTGGCATGCTCGCTAGGCTCCTTCAGTGGGCACAATAGTCCATAGGGCACCTTCAATGCAAAAAACAACCCGTTGGAACCTTTAATAGGCAAAATATCCTGTTGCAATAACTTTGGTGGGCAAAACAGCCTGTCGAGACGTTCCCTAGGCATCTTCAGTGGGAAAAATAGCCCGTTGGCACACCTTCGGTGGCAAAAACATCACAATCGCACAGTCAATAGACACCTTCAATGGCCAAGATTGCTCATTGCCACGTTCGCTTGGCACCTTTGGTGGGCAAAACATCCCATCGTCATATTTGCTTGGCACCTTCGGTGGGAAAAATAGCCCATTGGCACACCTTCGGTGGGCATCACAGCCAGTTGACATAGACCTCAAGCATCTTCGCTCAGGAAAATAATCCTTTGGAACATCTTCGGTAGGCAAAACTACCAGTTGCCACAGTCGTTAGGTACCTTAGGTGGAAAAAATGACGTATTGTGCACCTTCGGTGGGAATCACAGCTCGTTAGCACACCTTTGGTGGGCAAAACAACCCGTTGGAACACCTTTGGTGGGGAAAATTTCTAGTTGGCATGATTGCTAGGCACCTTCAGTGGGCAAAACAGGCCATTGGTCACCTTTGATAGGAAAAACAGCCCGTTTGCAAACCTTCTACAGGCAAATTAGCCCGTTAGCATGCTCACTAGGCACCTTTAACATGTAAAACAATCTATAGGGCATCTTTAGTGGGAAAAACAACCCATTGGCACACCTTAGATAGGTAAAATAGCCTATTAGAACACTCTCAATGGGCAAAATAGCCCGTGGGCACATTCGCTAGGCACCTTCGGTAGGAAAAATAGCCAATTACCACACCTTCGGTGGGAAAAACATCACGGTCGCACGGTCACTAGGCACCTTCGATGGGCAAGATAGCCCATTGCCACATTTGCTTAACACCTTTGGTAGGTAAAACAGCACGTTCGCACGTTTGTTGGGCACCTTTGGTGGGAAAAACAACCCATTGACAAACCTTCGAAGGGGTAAATAATCTGTTGGCACAATCGTTGAGCACCTTCGATGGACAAAACAGTCCATAAATCATCTTTAGTGGGAAAAATAACTCATTGACATACCATCGATAGGCAAAATAGTCTGTTGGGCATCTTTAGTAGGAAAAACAGGTCATTGGCACACCTTTGGTGGACAAAACAACCTGTTGCCACTGTCGCTAGGCGTCTTTGATGGAAAAAACGACCTGTTGGGCACCTTTGGTGGGAAACACAACTCGTTGGCACAACTTTTATGGGCAAAACAACCTGCTAAAACACCTTTGGTAGGGAAAATCGCTTTGTTGGCACGTTTGCTTGGCACCATTAGTGGGCAAAATAGTCGCTAGGCACCTTTGGTGGGAAAAACCCATTGACAAACCTTTGTTGGGCAACACAGCCCACTGGCATAGTCGTTAGGCATCCTCGTTAGGTAAAATAGTCATTTGGAACACCTTCGATAGTGACCGTGCAACCATGGTTTTTTTTCCCACCAAAGGTTTGCCAACGAACTGTTTTTCCCATCGAAGGTGTATCAACGGGTTGTTTTCCGACCTAAGGTGCCTAGCGAATGTCCCAATAGGCTGTTTTGCCCACCGAAGATGTTCCAACAGGTTATTTTGCCTATCGATGGTGTGCCAACGGGTTGTTTCTCCCACTGAAGGTGCCCTATGGACTGTTTTTCCCATCAAAGGTGCCTAGCGAGCATGCCAACGAGTTGTTTCGGCTATAGAATATGTGCAAATAGGCTGTTTTTCCCACCAAAGTTGCCTAATAGGTTGTTTTGCCCTCCGAAGGTGCCTAGCAATCATGCCAACTGGCTATTGCCCCACTGAGGTGTTACCATGGATTGTTTTCCCCACCAAAGGTGTGCTAACAAGTTTTGTTTCCCATAGAAGGTACCCAATGGGTCCCTTTTTCCACCAAAGGTGCCTAGCGATTGTGGCAATGGGCTGTTTTGCACACTGAAGGTGCCCAAC
>JAOQML010126592.1:0-18319 GCA_027568935.1 Erythroxylum urbanii | reverse complement strand
TCATATGATGCCATGTGGAGTTCGGTAGTGATTGCACGTAGCGCTTCCTTATCGTAGGATATGTATCGGAATGACCTGCAGGCTTCTCGGTGCGTACCCTAGGGTAATGGGGTGTTACATATTCCATGCTCAAATCCAAATCCTCCTAATTTCATCGCTCATACTAGATTTGTCCGTACTAGCCGTTTTGCCAGTATCACTAATAGTATTGCTGATATCAAGGATTTGTCTACCTTTCAATGCCTTATGTAACCCTGAATGAATCAAAATGTCCTTAACTTGAACTTGCCATAAGCCAAAATTGATTCTCCCGTCGAATTTCTCCACCTCAAATCTAACAGTATTCGAAGTCCTATTTCCTGACATTTTTTTGTGCACTTCTACCTTGATGAATTTACCATAGAAATGAATAATACACTAGATAAGTTCCCAGGAAAGAGAGGTAGGTCACAAAGGAAACCCTTAAATACCAAGTTTGTCCTTAGCCAGAACTTTCCTAGACATTTATTTCTACACTACCACACCAAAGGTCCACCGCACTAAATGAACCTTTCTCAAGAAAATCTTTTCTTATGTGGAAGATCAATCCAAACTGCGACCACAGAGCATACTCTGAATTTTCAAGAAAAAAAACATACCTTGGCTCTGATACCAATTGTTGGAAATTTAGACCTCCCTAACCCACACCCAAGGATATTTCATAGATTAAAAAAAGATAGAAAATAGGGAAATAATAACAACACAAGAGAATTTATGCAGAAACTTCCAAACTAGAGAAAAAACCATGGGCACCGAGAAGAAAATCCCCAATGTGAAAAATTCTTATAATCACACAATTTTTTCTCTCTTCCAATACCCCAATACACCAATACACCCACAAAGAAATACTCAAAACAAACTCTCCAACTTTCACCTCAAAAGAGGAATTTAACTAGAGTCAAATTTGTCATACAAATCTTTGACTTTGTATTGGTGCACTAACTAAGGAGGTAGCACCCTCCTTATATAGGTAAGAGTCTTGCTCCAATTGTTTTCCTCAACCAATATGGGACAAACAAAGGAGCCAAAAACTCAACACTTTGTCTAATTTTACCCTATCTAATCCTATTTAATGGCCAAAACATGAACAGAAGATCCAAACTCCTGATTCACCTCTAAGAATATTGTCTTGACACTTTTCCTTTTAACTTTGAATTGTCACATACATGTGATTTAGAATGATTATAAGCAAAGGCTCTTCAATCAATGGTAAATAGAAGTTTAACACCAAATTTTTTTTCTAAAATTTCCCTTTTTCAATTCATGAATCTTATTTAATTAAAAGTATAAATTATCCAGGACATATTCCTTTATCATATGATTGGATCGTGAAGTATTTCTATCATGATCTTTGGCGAGCTGTTATCATCGTGCGGCAACAACTAGCGAACTATGTATCACTAGCAGCGACCTGCTTTGGAAGGGTGGCATTTGATCTTCATTTTTTGCTATCATTTTAATGATCAATGAAGTCTTCTGAAGATGACGACTGGGTTTGTGTTGAGAACATAAATAATTTTTAAAGGTGGAAGAAGACCCTTATATTAGCCACCAGAATTGAAGAACAAAAGGGTGTATTAGTTTCACAAACTCTTCAATTTACCACAGTCGTTTTTAGCACAATCAAAAACTAGAAAAATTAAACACATCAAAATAAATCAACACCAATATTTGTTAACATAGTTCCACACACCTTGCGTACGTCTGTGGGACCCTCACCTATCTTAATACTTTCACCAAAGGACAAAGATAGTTTTACACAAGGCTAAGCCGACACCATTCAACCCTTGACACTACCTCTCGTTTTCACTACCTGTGAAAGTGATTCACACCCAATAACACGGTCAACTCATGTTAACCTCAACAGAGGATTTTCTCAACAATATTATAACGAAAGAACACTAAATAAATAACTCAAGTGGTTAAAAAAATTCAACATAAATGAGAACACTTGGGAAAGAATCGAAAAACAACTCCTCTATAAGTTCAGCTCCACTGAAACAGGTCTAAAAGTCGTCATCACAAACTATGGGCTAATTCACGCAAAGAGCAGCATTAATTCACGGCTGCAGAATGAAGACACCAAGTATGATAGCCTATGCAAACAAACGACTCCAAGATGTTGTAGCCATAAAGAAATCAGTTAACAATCGTCGTAGCCCAATATGAAATTACACTACAAGAATACAACGCAATCTGCGATGTTTTAAAAATGTTGCAGAATATCCAAAAACGTCACAGAATCCAATTTGTGACGTTTTAAAAAATGTCACAAAAAACGTCGTGAATTGTGGTGTAGGCAAAATGTTTCTGCGACATTTTATGTAAAACATCACAGAATATGCCGACATTCCACGATGTTTACAAAAACGTCACTGAAAGGTTGACCTTTTTGCGACGTTATAAGAAAACATCGCGGAATCATTAACATTCTTTGACGTTTCAGGAAATGTCGTGGAAAGCAACATTCCGTAACATTTGAGGAAATGTCGCAGAATCTTTGAAATTTTGCATCGTTATAGAAAATATTGTGGAAAGCCACATTCTGCGACGTTTTTGAAACGTCGCAAAATGTAGTTTTCTGCGATGTTTTTCTAAAACATCACGGAATATTGATAATTTTGCAATTTTTTAAAACGTCGCGGAAAACTACATGCAAAACGTCGCAGAATACATTTTTCTTCTTTAAATTTAGTTTATTAATTTTCCAATTTTAATATTATTTTTTGTAAATCTTATTTATTTAATAACTGTTCAATATTATTTATGATTTTATTTCTTTAATAATTCTTTAATTTTTTAGTATATCATTAGTTTTAATAATTATTTATGTATCACAAGAATTTCATACGTGCAGACAATTTATTAATTAATTGCAATTCCCAAACATGTCATAATACAATAATTAATATAAAAAGTACGTCATAAGTATATAAGATATCAAATGAGTACATATACCTAATTTAAATGAATATTATGTGTAGAACATAAAAGTTTCAGGAGCTTTTTTTGTCAATCAAATTCAATTCTTTGTTGCTCGACTTCGGTAGTTAATTGATCCTGCATTTGTTCAACTTTTTTAGTCAATTCATCGACTTGAGACTGTAACTCCTGATTAACCTTCTTCGACTCCTCTAGTTGGTGTCGAAGTCTCTTTCTGACCGAAGACTTCCTTTATGGTCGAGGCCCAACTCCCATGCCAACAACATAATCAGATCTAGTGCCGAAGACTTTGTCACACACTTCATCCACTGTCATTGGATGACCTTGTTTTATTGAATCTGCTAATTTCTTACACATCAATTCCTGAAAAATTAAGAATTAATTAGATATTAAAATTCATAAATACTAACAAATATTTCTAAATGAACTATGTACTTACCCATTTTTCTCTACATTCGGTAGTTATCCATTGACCTTTACTTTCATCATAATGAGTGTGATACCATAGCCTCATCCGGTCACACTCTTCTCCATCTTTGACACTCTGTTTTATTGAAATATATTTTTAGTAATATTTATTATAAATTTTGAAATGTCAATCAAAGTAAAATATAATTAAAAAGATAATAACTCACAATCTTATGTCGTATTGCTACAAAGGCCTTGGAGCCAGAGTTTGGTCGACATTTAACCTGACTCCTAGCCAATTTGGCTTTTTGACTTATTTCCTAACCATAAAAGTAACAAAATCTATTATAACATCTATAAATCACAATTCATAAATACTAAAATATGATCAGTTGTCAATAAAGTTGTAAAATTAAGTTTTGTAATCAAATTAACTAACCTTTGTAGCTGATTGCTCCCAATATTCGCATAAATCCATCCACTCCACCACCGTGACATTTTACAGCTTAACATCCTTTTTGTACTTGGTAAAATGCTTTTTTAAATGAAATATTTGATCTTTAGATCTTAAAGAAAGAAACTTCTTGACAGCAGCATGTACTTTGTTGTCTGTCCTCATTCCCTTGACTTCCAACTTTTGCTGCAAAAAATTATAAATTATTAGTCAAAACTTTAGGCATATGGAAAACACGTACATATTAGATAGTTTTATAATACTTAAGTCTAACTTATCAAATGCAATGTCTAACTCCTCATTAGTTATTTTTTTCCATTTTATTCTTACAGGTAAGGAAGTTCAGGATACCAGACCAATCTCACTCGATAATTTGGTAGACTGTAAGGAATTGGTAAGTTGTCCTTCAGGGGGGAGATCTCTATCTCCAATCTCTTACCTATCGCCTTATTAATCTTTGCCAATCTGTGTCCTTTTGTGACACCCCTTGTCTTTTTCGGATCAATCATGAATCCTAAAATATAGCAAAGGAATATTTTACAATATACATATAACATATTACAATAAACATATAACATACTGTTAATTGGTTAAATAAACAAAATTATTAAACTTGTATGTTTAACCAATGTGAAGTGAAAGATCATGCCTGCAGTGCTTACAGAGGTAGCACTAATACTGGGAAAGGGACTCGTGGCATTTATTGGTGGTTGATTAGAAGCTGGAGGCATCGCTTGAGAAGTTGATGGAGGCATCTCTTGAGAACTTGATAGAGAACTAATATTGTGTCACATTTTCAAAATTTGTAGATACTTATCTTTAGGATGAGTAATAGACGCAGATGTGACATATCTTGGTGTTTGAGTAGGCTCACAAGGTGCAGGTGTGTGATCTTCTGGCTGTGTAAGAGCAGATGGCTTATCAGCTACACTTATAAGAAGTTGACGATATCGCAATTGCAGTTGTGTCGGTACTAAGCTGCTTCGTGCAGCCTTATTCTTCTTCTTGGGTAGACCAGGTTCCATGTCAATCACTTGCATTCAATTCGATATTAGATTTCGATGATAGTATTAATTGATTAAGTAATATTCATCAACCATATTTAAAGAAAACAATATAATCTACAATTAAAAGAAGACCCAGTAACTCAATGTAAAAGGGCTGATTCTCCAATGCTTAGGAAAACAGTAAGAGACTTATAACTCTTTTCCTCCTTCTACATTGTTTGTGATTCTCTTGATCTTCTTCTTTGTTTATTCCAATTCATACAGAAGTTCACGATTTTCCTTTGAAATGTACATGTAGAAAATTGCGAAGGCTGTTGGCGATTGGTTTTATGACAGGACTTTCTTTCAACAGATAGATTGTCCCTATCCTTGCAATCCCACTTGTCTAAATTGCATAATTGATCATCAACATCAACCCAAAGTATAATTCTCTACGTCAATACATCATTTTTAGACAACAATTATAGACATAAAAAGCTCAAATAAAGAAAATAAGATCCAATTGATTAAGATTTTTTAATAAGCAAAGGCCGGGCCACCACTGACTAAACTTGTATGCTGGATGTTCCTCAGCTTTGTTACTATATCTTGCCAATTTTTTCGACAATATACTAGAAAAGCCACTAAGTTCACACCTGAAATTATTTTATTCCTGTCAGAATCTACTTACTTCTATTTTTCGAATTGCAAACTCCATTTTCTAGTTTAGAATTGTTATGTTGGACAGGGACTTCCAGGGCTTATCTCTCCCTCTGACATGCACACATATTACAACCATCTTTCCTATTTGTTCTTAGTTTCCTTCCTCAAAAAAACACTGATGCAGTACCAGTGCAAAGTTGTAGTAAAATTGACACAAAAGGTTCCATTTCATCATAAAACGTCATTGCCTTCAAAAAATTTCATTTCATTATATATAATGCTTTGTTAAAGTTAATTTTTAGCATGCATCTTTTAGTGACATTATTTATATGGCATTGTTTAAGGAAGAAAAAGCTATTCCAACCATCAGTGCAAGGAGCTGTGTAGGGGTCTAAGATGAGCATTATGTAATTTAATATCATGCTTAAAGAGGATATATAATATTAGTGACTTAGGATGTAATGGGATGCTTATTAAGAATACTAATGAATAAGAGTGGATTCTATGAAATCTTCCTATCCCAGTTGGAGTAAAGAAGTAATTATATGTTAATTGCTTTAATTACTCTAGGATCAATTGGAGTTATGAAGTAATTATAGGTTAGTTCCTTTTATTACTTTTGGGTAGTTATTAGTGCATCTCCATCATCATTCATAGGTAAAATTTTGTTGAGGTTTGCTTAACTAAGACATAATGTCCAAAGAAGGAAGTGTTATTACCTCCTTTTTTCAAGTAGTCAATCCTGAATTTTTACAAAATTAGAGAGCGATCATTTTTAAGGCTTGTGTGTAATGATAGAGCTTTACCTTTTCAAATTCTTAAAGATCATCATTAATGGGGTTAAAGTAACAATCATCTAACCTTTGTAAAGCTTGTTTCTACTTTCTTATGATTTGAAAGCATGTTTTCTATTACTGTTGTTAAGATCTTTCTTTAATGACTTCCAACTTTTGAATGCAATTGGAAATTAGAGAATTTTAAACTATAGTTTTTCAACTATTTGTCAAAGATACATGAAATCCCTCTTATAAGGCAATGAAGACATTTTGGATGATAAAAGAATTGAAAAGGCCTCCTAGGAAAAATACACAGGTTATAATCCAAGTCCAATAAAACTTTTACAAAAGTTAGAACACATCTTAGAGATAGGAGCAAGAAAGAAAATACTTATAGAAGGATACTGAAACCTGATTAAAAAGAGCATAAGAGCTAGTAGATAGCTCAATCCTGTAGCTGTGCCTTCTAGTAACTTATTTCTATTATGGATTTCCATCTACTACCATCAACTTGCACTTTCAAAGCTTTCCTAACTTATTGCTTAAAGTTTTTATAAGACATGTGCTTATAAGGGTGTGTGCTTTAGGGATGGGATGCCATTAAATCATATTCAAAAAGGGAAAAAGCAAGATATAATTAGATGTGTAAGATTTAGAGCTTGATAACCAAAATCCTAACATCCCTTTACGTTGGAATTTTTTGTTTACAATGTTTACCATAAGGATCTTATGATGTTTTGAGCTTGCAATTCTATGTAATAATTATAGGAGATTCCATTTTATAACCATAAGAGGAATTGCATATGTTGGGAGATATTTTGCTAAGACTAGTTACCTAATCTATATAAAGAGGTTACTACCAGTGCTAATAAGCTCTATCTACATATATGCATCATATTGACTTAACTGAAACTTAGCATTATAATATGCCATAAAGTCGGTCAATGTCATTAATAGGCAATGAAAACAATGGTGTTGAAGTTTTGGAATATTGAATTATTATAACTTCCAACTGTTTCTTATGTGGAAGATGTAGATTTATTTGATGCTGAGTACTTGGGTTCCATAAAGAGCTAATGGTTTATGGTCTGAATATGCTTCCTTCTTGAGGTTATATAGTATATACTTTTGTGAGGCAATCAATTACAGTGGCACAAAAATGGCAAGATACATAGGAGAATAAACAAAAAGACCAAACCAAAGTCTTAGGTAATAGAAAAAAGTAAATAGAAACCGTCCCAAAACTAGGAAATATTTTTAGCTAAATTTAAAATAGAAATTTATGTCTCTGGAAAGCATACCATATTTGTACTGCATAGATTCCTAGTCCACTTGGCACTGGCATTCAGGAATTGAGCTCGTAGGCCTTACTTGCTTGAAGCATAGTCAAGAGTAGTAGGAATTGGGAAAACTATAATTTGTATTGCCTATTTAGTGATTTCTTTAATTTGTTCCTTAAGGCTTAAACTATTCTTGTGTTGAATTTATCCTTTATTAGTTTTTGGAAGATTAAGCCCTTACCATTATCATTCTTTTCTCCAAGTCTTTAGTTTCAAACCCATTCTTTGACGATTGAATTGATCAAAACGAATCCTTATTTTGAAGATACGAAGCTGATGAAGACTTTTACATTTTTTTAAGAGGGTGCAGACATTTACAAGAACAGATATCAGGTGGAAGGAAAGCGTGGTAAATGATGACGCTATTCTCCATATGCTTACTCTTTATTTGTATGTATGTAATTATGAATATATGTGCAGTACCTTAGCTACTCTGGTTTGTACACCTAGTAACTCTGTAGTTTACCAATATGGTCATCTTTGAGTTTTGGAAAGGATGGACATTTGTGTTATAGATTGGGCCCACAGGTTACTCTTAAACTATGTCATGGCATGATGAGGACAATAATGATGACAACGGCAATGGTAATGATAAGATAAGCCTCTGATGTATTCTCAATTTCTTGTACTGAGATGCATTTAAGACTTCTTGTTAATTCATTTGAGATGATAAACCTTGTTAAATGACTTAGGCAGATGGAACTGCCATTAATATTTTGTGAAAGAATATGTATTTTGTTCGATAGATTGAAAATATTGAATTAAGTTTTCATGAAAGTAAATGTATAGGTTAATATTAAAATTGCACAACTCCAAGATAAGGTTTTGACTGAATTTGCATGCTGAAATTGTTGAAAAGTGTACTTATACTTATCTTTGTTTCTAGAAGTTTTAAATTTTAACTTTGTTTAATTATTTGTTTGTCAACTGGATACAACTTTTTTAGTTGGTTTAGTGAAACAGAGCATAAGGATATATCAGAACTTCAAGATGAGGTAGGAACAGTTTTTAAAATTTGATAATGCTCCAATTTTCAGCTGAAACATACATAATTAATCTTAGTTGGATTATTGTCTACCAATTTTTGATTCCCCTATTATTGCAGGTGGCAGAGATAATTAAGGAGGACCTATGGCCCAATCCTTTGAAGTACTTCAACAATGTAACTTATTGTCTTCATACTTTTCCCATTGTTCTATATTACATGCTATTGGATGGGTAGCAACTTGAATGTCTGCATTAAAAAATCCATATATAGAAATTTCACTATTTTGTTGTCTCAGGAGGCTGATGAAGAGGATTATGATGGATATGAGGATAAACAAGTAAGATAGATGCAATTTTTTTCTAGGGAAAAGCTTAATTGGTCCTATGAAGAATCTACTCTTTGCCATCATATATTTTCTGTTCATTCGATATTGCTAGTTATTGGATAGAGACCAAACTGAATTTCAAAATGTGAAAACTACACTATTCAAATATAGGAATTTCATCATTTTGTTGTCTTAGGAGGCTAGTATAGAGGATTCTGATTCTGGTGGAGATGAAGATAAAGATAAAGAAGTAATAAAGTTATCATTATGTGCTATGAGGAAAAAAAAAATCCTAAATCGCTTCTTAACCTTTTCAAATTATTCAATCAATCTGTCCATCTTAACTTTTGTTCAAATATCGGTTTGTATTAAATTTTGACTTCATGGCTAAAATATGGTTAGTGGAGATATGTGGTTGAAACATTAGCATAGACTATTGACTTTAAAACAGCTAGAGCTCATGTATGTTTGAGAAGCCTCACATTTAAATATATGAACACAAGACTTAGTCGTGTTTATAAATCATAGATTTTTGTTCGGAGATTAATATAGTAATTTGTAGGAATTAAGGTGGAGGCCTAATCCTTTTCCTCCTAGGCACAATTAGTAACGGTTCGGTCTACACTATAGTGGATTTAACTAGTAGAGCTAGGTCTGTATTCTGAACAAATTGAGGAATTTATATTTATACCCTTTCCTATTTGTCACAAGTAAATGAAAACTAAATGTAGTAAAGTTAAACATGAAAAGAAAAAAAAATAACCAGTTGACATTCTTAAATTAATGCAAGAACCGAAACCACACATTAGGTTGAAAGGGTAGGATGATTTTCTGATGAGAGTACACTTGTCAGCTTTACAAGCTACTCTCTGCATCTATAAGATGCTAATTCCCGCAAGCATTTGGATAAGGAACCATAATAAATCATTGAGAACTCTATATCTAGGCCTTAATAAAAATAATAGCAATTTTGTTATTATTTTTAACTTTACCATATTAAAAATAATATCGGTCTATACCTAGCATTTTTTTGTTATTTTTAAATTTACCACATTAAAATAATAGGCAAGTTGTAGATGAAAGGTTGTTGTTTTAAAAGTATGCTCTCTTCTTATATAGTGAGGCGCTGTTTTGCATTGTTGAATCCATGAATAAGGTTGATCATGAGAAGATGCAAACTATTGCAGAAGCGACTTTTGAAACCTTTCGACGTCTATCACTAGACTGTGAGCATTTTGTTGAAGGTGTAAAGGAATTCATACACCTCTCATCTAAACTTGCCCAAATAGAGGGGTATATGGGTGAAGACCTGTGCTCTGGACAGTTCATTGACATCTATGACAGCAAGAAGTTGTTATTTGACAATGATTCTTGACGACACAAAGCAGCAATAGCTACTTTTGAGGTTTCTGAGAAATACTTAAGTCATTACAAGAAGAAGTATCACGTACGAAAGAGATGCTTCTTGTGCTAGAGAAGCATATTAGTTATTGTGAGGTTGAGACATTGAAACTGCAAGTTTGTGTGGAAGAGTGTTGTGAAGATGCATTGTAGTCAAAGAGAATCATGGATGCTGCATATAAAGAAATGGTGAAAGCCATGGATTAGGAACAGTAGACGGAAACAGTGGTGGAAGCAGTAAAGACAACACTGTTTCCCTCTACAAAGCATCTACAATATTGTAATAATATTATAGATGCTTTGTAGGAATTTGAAGTTATCTTTTTGCATTATCTACAAGTTATTTCTTACAAAATGTATTACTATGTTTTTATTAGCTTGTTATTGACGAATTGTTGTTTCTTACAAAATGTATTATTATGTGTTGCATTATCTACGAATAGTATGTATCACTTATCATATATACACCCCCATATGATCTAATCCATCTTTCTATTTCTGCAGGATGCCATGCATACTATGAATTGCAAATTGATACTAAAGACTAATGAAAGCATTTATAGTTACAAAATGGCCATACGACCAATATTCTTTAACATAGTGATAGCTTTAAGAGTTCCTTGAAAATTGTTTTCTCGCTAGATAACGATGGGAATATAATTATAGAACCTATGATTAACTCTGCTAGGAAAAAGAAGATCCGCTATTTATAATGTTCCTAATTTAGAACTCCTGATCAATCTAAGAGTACTGGAAGATGGCATAAATCGTGATTCAGAAATCAATACGGACACTTTCATTTTTAATACTTTATGTTATCATGAAGAAACACTTCCCAGTTTACATATTTCAGCATGCTCTAATATTAAATGCAATGCCCCATTGATGCAGGCCCATATAAATACAATGCTCCAGGTATGAATATTTGACCTAATAGCATCCAGAATAGTAGATAATGTGTAAACAACTTAAGAATTTTAAAGCTATGTTTATATAAAGTTAAGGAAATAGGCGTTAACAATGTAACAACATAATTATGTGCTTCCAGATCACAACATAGTTCTTCAATTTAGTTTTTAGTGAATTCCTCTTAAATAGGTCAATCAAAATACCTTTGGTTCACTAAAATGTTATATCCGACATATGATGTATTGTTTGATTTTCGCACTTTGAGACTTAGAAAATTTAATATGACAAAATATAAGTGTAGTAGGTTGTTTTTGTAAATACATTGCAACTAAATTTGGATAAGTAAACAACCAATTACCTTTGGAACATTTTCATAAACACTTTCTATTCATCTGATTTGGAGACGTTTTAGGATAGAGATTAAATAAATATAAAACATAAACAATGACTGAACTTCTATTAATGTTCCATAAAGTGTTCGGCTAAAACCCATTTTGCCTACATTACATACATATTTAAAAGACATAGTTTTACTGGAGAATGGAGATAATGTGTACTAACAATATTTGGCCAAGTGTTCTAAATATAGACAGGGCAGTTGGAAACTTATCTCATTTGATCCCATCTCTAAGAAAACCCCTCAAATACTTCCATATGAAATTATGGTCTAAAATGTAGTTCAATCTTCAATCAAACAACATAAAAAACATTTGAAGTACTAAAAGTATTGGGAGGGAAAACATCCATCTTCCTCATACCACACACATGAACCGAAAAGATAGAGAGAAGACAACAATACCTTGACAAAATACGCCGGAGAAGATGACAACAATAGCCGGAGACACAACAGACGACGAAGCAGATCATACTGAAGGATACAAAGCGCAGGTTGGGGGGGAAGGGGACTCGGGTGAAGGTATTAAGAAAACCAAAATGACGTCGTTTGATTTTAAACCAAATGATGTTGTGTTGCTCTTGAAGCCAATAGTGACGTTTTCTTCAATAAAATGTCACAGTTTCTCTTTCAGGACGTTTTATTGAAAGAACATCGTAAAAAATTTCACATATCCATGACATTTACATAAAACGACGTGAAAAATTTTGACTTTTCGTAGCGAAAAGTCTTCACAATCAGCGACATTATCAAAAAAATGTTGCGGATTCTATGTATTTCTTGTAGTGGCATCCGAAGCTTCACCATTAATTAAAATGCGCATACGTGAGAAAGTCACACACTCCATAATCAGATGTAGTAAGTCAAAGGGGAGTCTTGCATGCCTTAAGGGGTCTTGTAAAAAATCCCAGGAGATCATGTCGTATGCTTTTTTCAGATCCACTTTAATCGCTATAAATCCCTTGTGCCCGTTGGTCCATTTCATAGAGTGAATAATTTCTTGAGCAAGGATTATGCCATTCGTAATTTGTCATCTAGGCAAAAAACTCGTTTGCGTTGGGTTGATAAGCGAGGGGAGCACTAATTTCAAATGATAAACTATCATTTTTTATATTGACTTGTAGATAACATTACATAGCCTATTGAGGCAGAATAACTGTATGGAGTGGGCCTGCTCCTTCTTTAGGATGAGCATAAGGAATGTTTGTTCAACTCTGTTGGAATTTTTTTAGCGCGAAATATCCCCCACATGAAGTGGCAGATAGATGGACCAACTATATGCCAACATTTTTGGAAAAAAGGGGACTAATGTCATCGAGTCTTTATCGGCTTTATGCTGAAAATAACACTCTGAATTTTCTCATTGATTACCGTCTCTAGTAACTTCTCCATTGCATTATCCTCAATATTCAGAAAAAAGACTCACCCTGCCCTTTGAAATAGTGGCGTGTGTATTGAGAGTATATAGATTGTGAAAGTACTCCAAGATATGTCATCTCAATTCAAGACCATGGAGCATTTTTCCCATACTATCCTTGAGAGCATCCACTCTAAGAGATCTTTGTTTCTGGATCACCATGCAGTGAAAATAAGACGTGTTCCCATTACTATTTGCAAGCCAGTTGACCTGAGATTTTTGTTGCCAGTACACTTCTTCCTGAGCCAAAACATGATCCAAATCCTGCTTCAATTCTTCTTCCACCTTAGTCAGGTTGGACATCCTTTATAAGTATAAGGCTCTTCAGACACCACCCAATTGATGTAACAAGCTTGCTTTCCATTTAAAGAGATTGCCAAACTCTTCAGTATTCCATCGTGCAACTCCAGTAACAAAATTAGCTATGTTATTGGAAAAATCACCATTTACGTGCCAAACTGTTCGCATAAAACTCATAAAGCTATAGTCCATCAACCAAGAAGCGAGAAACTCGAACCTTCTCGTGGATTGGCTGGAGCTCAGCTGGTTTAATAACCAAGTAAAAATAGGGCAATGATTAGAACCCATGCGCGAAAGGTGGAAAACAGTGGTAGTAGGGAATTTCTCTAGAAAAGAGACGTTGCTCACTGCTCTATCCAACCGTTGACAAACCTGGCCTCTAGCCTAGGTAAATTTTTACCTGGGAAGCCAAGATCTAGCAATCATGCATTGAAGAACCACTACTAGAAAAGCCTACAAGCTTCCCTTTTTGACGAACCTCCTAACTTTTCAGAGTCATGCAAAAGACAATTAAATTCGCCACTAAGTAGCCACGGTTTAGAAACGTGACTCTCTTATCTCATCAGATTCGACCAAAGTGGTTTTATAGCTTGAGGTTGTAGACTTGCATAGAAAGCTTAAGAAAAAGCCAGTGCTCAACTAACTCCACCACCAAATGAATATATAGAAAGTTATTTCCGATGATATGGATGTGTAAGTGATCATACCAAAGAAGCCAAATCCCTCTCGTAAACCCAACAGCTTTAATTCTATATGAGCGAGTAAAACTGTTGTGCCGAATTACATCATCTGCTTTCGCTTTAGCCACTCAAGTTTCTAGCAATGCAATAAAATCCGGATGATACATTTGTCATAAGTTACAAAGGATATGTTGGAATTTGGGGGAAGCTGCACCTTGGCAGTTCCACATTACGTAACTAAAATCCATAAAAGATTCAAACCTATGACTCTATAGCTAGAGTCTCTGCAAGTCCATCTGCGACAACAATATCAGTTGTGGCATCATCACTCGAGGCTCCTGGATAAACCTGATCCTCGACCATGTCCTCATCCTCAGCATCTACGAGCGTCTAAATAGTGGGTGGCGTAGAAGGTCGGTATGACAGAGAAGGATCATCGGGAGGGGTGTCTTCCGTATCCACACCATGATAGTGAGTAGATCTAGAGGCAAGATTTATTAGTACGGTAGAACTAAGGACGTCACAAGGTTAGGGAGTGGGGTTCTATAGGTTGTGTGTGGGGGGCAAGAGAATGACAACTGAATGCTGTTATGGGTTTAATGTTTTGGTGGGTCTTTTCAACCCTTGGGTAACTGCATGAGATTTTTGGTGTTCGAGTGGATGGGTTGCATGCACCATGTCACGTGAGGATTCAAAAAGTTTAGAAGCTATTCAGGGCCATTCCTATCGTTTTATATCACTGGCGAAGTAAAAAAAAGGTTCCAATTTATATGTTTGTGTATTATCGATTTATTGAGGCCTTGTTTTTTTACTTCGCCCAATTTATATATTTGTATGAAACATAAGTGACTCGATTTATAAGTCTATATACTCAACCAAATATTAAATGATCATAATATCAACTAATAATATCTTACAAATGTCAGTAACAATAAAATCACTAAAAATAGTAACAGTAACAACAAAGTATTTATAGCAGCAATTGAACAACAATATTAGACCGCAAAACATTAAAAGAATTGAACTAACAAATACACAAATGATTATGATTTATGAAAAACAATTTCTCTGTGCATTTCTAGATATAAAATCATTAATAATATTATCAAGATCAATATTGTACAACATATCCTTCTCAATACATAACATAGCTAAACCACATTCAACCTTTCTTTTGATATTGATGACCTCAAGTAGGTTTTTCGATAATTTTAACTTTGAAAAACTTCTCGTAAGTGATGCTACAGTCACAGGTATAGTCAATAGAATTTGATAAGTAATTGAAACAATTGGATAACAATCTGCAGCTTTAACAAATTCTAAAATTTCAAGTAATAACATTAACTCATTTGGCAAAATCATTTGCAACACTTTTAATTCAGAAAAAAAGATTATTTAAATCTACATCTGACACATTATCATGAGAAAAATTCTTTGTAAAATTAATGCAACATTCTCTTAATTTGTCATCATCCAGCGGCCTCAACTTTTTTAAATCAAATAAGAATAAAAAAATATTATCAAATGTAGTTAATTGTTTAAATCTATTCTTTAACGAAGCAGTTGCCATATACACAATAACTAGAAAGTAATTAACTCTGAAAGAATCCTCAGTTGATTGTATTTCTCCATCGTGGTCAATTTCATCAAATTGTCTTTTCCTAATAATACAACATTTAGTTGGAAATGTAGGCTCTATATTCATCTCATATGCAAGACTTTTGGCAATATTCATACTAGAGCCAAACTCTTCATCTCTATATCTCTTAAAAAATACCATCATAGCTTCTAATTTCTTTATAGTAGCTTTAATGCATATAGATTTAGATTGCAACTTTTTACTCACTATGTTCATAGTGAATAAAATACCATATCAAATAACCATACTAAATAAAAACTCAAAACTCTCAAGTACGCTAACCGAACTTTCTGCTTCATTATTTGACTTGGCATCACTACAAGATCTAGAAAATTCCACCAACGCCAATCTTATTTGAGGAGCTTTATATCTAATAGCTTTAACATATTTTATTCGACTCTCCCAATGACTATTAGGCAATGATTTTATGGTTAAGCCTTAAACATTGTCAAGCAAAACATTCCACCTTTTAGGAGAACTTGAAAATAATGCATATATGCATTGTACAACTCCAAAAAATGAAACAGCTTTATCACAAGAATATGCCATATCATTAAGAGTAAGACTAAGATTATGACAAGCATATGACATAGATAATGCTCTCAGATCTATTTCAAGTAATCACTTTTGAACCCCTTGGTTTTTTTCCTTCATATTAGGACCATTGTCTTAACCTCTCCTTACATTATAAACATTAAGATAAAGATAATTAAATGCATTCAATAATTCATTGAAAAGTCCCAATCTAGATGTGTCATCTACCTTCAAGAACTCTAAAAAGTACTCCTCTATTTTTAGTTTTTTATTTGACATATTCACACATTGCACTAACAAACTCATTTGTTCTTGATAGCTTAAAGATGGGGTATAATCAAGAATAATGGAAATGTATTTCATCTCTTTAATGATCCCTATGATAGAATTTCTAATACTATGGGTCAATAGAGAAATCAACTCATTTTGAATTTTGTGACCAAGATAATGAAGATGAATTTTATGATTTTGAATATGTTTAACATAATCTTGCATTATTACATCAAATCCAGCAATCATTATAATCAATCCTAAAAAAATACCATTACTATCTTGGTAAAGTTTCTCATTGGATCCTTAAAAAGCCAAATTATATTTAACAAGATATTTCACAACAGAAACTATTCTTATTAAAACTTGTCTCCAACATTCTTTCTCCTTTATAATTTCTTATTGTAAATCTTTATCAACTATTTGATTTTTGCTCAATCTTACTCTTAATTCATTCCAAGTTCTCATATTAGTCATATGCTCAATGCAATTATCATGTTTTTTGAGCCTCTCACTAAGATGTTTCCAATATCTAAATCCATCATTTGTTAATGTACTTTGTTTGTTGTTAGATTTGAACAACTTACAACAAAAATATTATACTTTATATATATGTTTAGAATAAACCAACCATTTTCTATTGTTAATATCTCCATTACTCAAATTTCTATAATAATAAGAATATGAAAAATGATGAGAGATATTGTTTAAAGGAAACATAAGATTCAATTATCTTATAGACCTTTGTTTAGCTAAAATATCCCTTGCTTTATTATCAGGATTATCCCAAATTTCTAGGATCATAAATATCTAATATAAGGTTTACTTGCTCATCTGCCTTTAAATTTTCTAAAATAGATGCATTTGGTACATGATCATGATATCTCAAATTTATAATATAAATCTCATTACTTAAAATTTTCTTTATGTTGTTCAAAACTACCTTTACCTAATTCCTCAGGATTCTCACTAGAGGAGCCTACTCTTTTAATAAATTTATTAAGTGCTTCTTTTTATGATTCTATCGATTGTTCTACTTGTTTTTTTTTTCCTTTTTTCATTTCCAGACAAACGCTTTTTAGGCAACATAATATAAACCAATTATAACACAATTAGACTAGAAAATGAACAAAAGCACCTGTATGGAACTGAAAGAAGTATGTAGGCACAACCAAATACCAACAGCTTCATAATATATCACAAATATATATCAATGGTTTTATATCTGTGACAGAGGAAAAAATAAATAGCAAAATTTAGTATCCAATATTAAAAATAAAAATAGCAAATTTTAATGATAGAGAAACACTAATTTCTACAAATACAAAAAATTAACATACTTAAGAGAAAATATAGTAAATTATATTCTAAGTTATTAAATATTCTAAGTTTCCGAAGTCAAATATTATCCTATTTTGTAAGTTGTGGAAATGATTGAATATTATTTTTATTATTCTTTTATTATCATGACATGTTTAATAGAATCATACTAATTTTTATAATAAAGGAAACCATTTATGTAATCTTTGAATTAAGTAACTTAAATTATTTGATCTAGTCATATTATTATTAAACTTATGTGAACTCTACAAGAACACAAATCTAACAATTATTATATTACTTGTAGCAAAGTATAATGAAAATTACAGTTGTAAAAATTAAATTATTTATTAATGTTTAATTATTTTTATAAATAACAAGTAATCTAAAAATAAAAAAGGAAAAATACAAATAAATACAATATCATTTAATATTAATGTTATGATTTAAAATATTAATATAATGTCCACGTTAATGACAAATTACAAATTAATTATAACATATTCAAATATTTAATAAGTTAAAAATACATT
>JAOQML010126583.1:0-18319 GCA_027568935.1 Erythroxylum urbanii | reverse complement strand
ATTGTGTATTATGAACTTTTGTACAAATGATTCTATCTTTTATAAAGTCAAACTGACTTAAGTACTTTGAATTTGTGGAAGGGCCCGAATGATTATTGAAAATTTCTGCTAATTGAAAATGATGATAAATGAATGGGGGCCCAATTTGAGTATGTATTCCGCATGTTATGTTACAAAAAAAAATTATACCAACTATGAATGATTGAATGCATTAGCACGCCACCCTCGCGGGGCATGGACTCAGATATCATCAATGATGTCGGGTTCGGGTCTTGCGGGAGTGGGGCGCTACAAAATCAGTTTAATTGAAGGGAATCAAGAAAACCTTACGCAAGAGCAAGAGGAAAGGCAATCTTAAGGTTTGACCTTCAGCAAAATTTGGTGGGTAATTTATTTATAGTTATTTTGTAATAGGCGATGTGCCTATGTGTGTGTTTATGCTTGAATTGCCATATTGTGAATTTCTTTGATGAGAAAATGCATTATAAGGTGTTCTATGTTATGCATTAAAAGATGTATGACATTTGATATAATTGAATTTTAAGTACGATTACGCTATGCCTTGAAATTGTATCATGGCGTTTTGATTAAATGGAAAGAAGAAAAAGCATGAGAATACGAATTTATAATTGATCGAATTAAGCATGAGAATTTATTATGTTATAGGCGAGAGAGGAACCATTTTGTAGTTACATGCACGTTGATATAAGCCTTCACCCGACTGCCCGCTTGTGGCACACGAGATCCAAAAAGTGGACTCGTTTTGGTCACGGAGTAAACTTCGGTTTCTCTGTTTTGTTCCACGAAACCCTCAAGCCATTTGTTTATGCATTTAAAATTTTGATGTGTTAAATTATGATGAAGCTGAGAATTAAGCGTTTATGTATGGAATTATGAGCTGTGAATTGGAATTGTAAGTGCCAAATTGTCATTTCTAGATTGAGATAGTAAGTGTATGCCTATATGAACGTTTACATATATATATGTGTTTGATTGTGTGGCTTATTGCTAATGGCTATAAATATATTAGCCACTGAGTTGTATAGCTCAACCCAATATTTTCCCACTCCTCAGGTGTAGATCGAGAAGATCAATGATCTTTGCAAGGCATCAAAAAACTCCAAGATAGCTAGAAGTCTTTTGTACTAAGTCAATGAACATTTTTGGATAGCTTTAGAAGCATGTCAAACATGAGCATCTTTTGTATTTTTGTTTAAGTTTTGATGTGTATATTGACCTGTAACAAACTCTGATTGTATTTAAAAATGAGAAATTGAGACTGAATTCCTTTCCATGTCTGATTTTGTTATATTTGAAGATTTAGTTAATGGAACGTACATGTGCAAGTTCTCCTATGTTGAAAGTGCTAAGGTTATTTGTACTATAATAGCATGTTAAAAATTTGATAGATTATGCTCTGAACGCAAAGGAAAAATATAGAGGAAGACAGACGCAAAAGAAAAACACAGACGAAAGGAATCGTCTGTGCTGACGTCAAGCACGGACGCAAAGGCAAATATAGAGGAAGGGTATCATCTGTGATGATGTCACACACAGATGCAAATGAGAGGCAGATGCAAGAAACATAGACGCAAGGAACACAGACAACACGTCATAACACAGACGCAAGGAATCGTCTATGATGACACGTCATAACACAAACGTAAAGGATTGTCTGTGGTGACACGTCATAAGGCAGACGTAAATGAAAGACAGACGCAAACGGGAGGAAGATGCAAATGAAAGGCAGACGATAAAACACAGACAATAGGAGGTCAAACTCAGACGATAAAAGTCAAAGGCAGACGATAGAACACAGACAATAGGCCAAACGTAGAAGAAGAAGTTAAGAAGTTACGCTAGTTGGCCCGAAGCACGTTCATATGCAAATTGGGGACCTACCAACGCTATCCTTCGATATATTTGGGTTGGAATGGAGATGAGCCAAAAAGGAGTTAGTTGAATGGAAGTGGTTGTGTAAAAATAGTGGTATTCGAATGTGATAATCGGGCTCTAGAAATGGGGTCTAACATAACTTGATTTTGCTTATATATTAATTCGATTCGGTAGGATATGATGATGTATATTACAGATGGAAAGATTGAGATTAGTGGTGGATTTATATTATAAAATTTATAATTTTGATTATGGTTTGCTTGAGGACAAGCAAAAGCTTAAGTGTGGGGATATTTGATAGATACCTCATATTTGATGTGTTTTTGTTTAATATTTGATACTTTTGTTATATATTTGGTACTTAATTCCTTCCAAGTGCTTTTGTAGGTGATAATTGCCTTCATGGACTTAAAGAAGAAGAATTCAGATGAACACACCATAAAAAGTGAAGATTTGATGCATCGAAGCTGCACGATTTTTAACATAGATGGAGAGTTCAAATCTAAATGTTGTCTTCAGAGAATAATGAGAGGACATTGCAAGATTTTTAGGAAGCCTAAATTTGTAGTTGTTCAAATTTGTTTCGACCAGCAACCATTTGTTCAAAATAAAACTTATTTTGGTATAACTGGCAGCCTGACCACTAGAGCTTTACATGGACATATATGAGGTTCATAAGATCCAAAAGCTCAAATTTAAGCCAACATCCTAGTCCAAAATTCCTTTGTATAACTTGAGGCCCCAAAATGCTGTTTGGAGGGGCTAAAAAAGTTGAGAATGCGATATGAAGTTTATCTTGTCCCGGTCTGAATTTTGATCTTCCCTTAGTTTTTGGCCCATAACTTTCGCTGTAGAGCTTTGTTTTAAGCCAAAGAGGATTCATTGGAAATCTAAGGAGTGGAACTATAATTTATATGAGAAATTGTGACCTAAATATGAAGATATCAAGGTCAAAAACTTGAAGGAATTTACGGTCGTTCATCTGCCCCTACACTTTTGCAATTTTCAGACAATTGTGGTTGTGCACAGTTTGATGCACAATCATGCAAGAGACTGTGCATCTCCCTAGAACCCTAAATTTAGTGATAAAAATACATTTTTGGAAAGGGGGCAGCCAAAGGAGACTTTGAGAGGTGATTTCTAGACCTAAGTTTATCCTCAAGATGTGATTTTGGCCTAGGAACATGGGAAACACGAAGATTTCATCGACAGATCCATTGAAATACAAGATTAAACCTCTACATCACAAGAACATTCAATAGAAGACAATTAGGGTGATTTAGAATTATAACCCATTGTATTTGTTTTTCTTTCAATGTATGTTTGATTTCGTTTTTGATAATATGTAGCTAAAGTTCCAGTTAGTATTTTGGTTAGATGAACCTTATATTAATACTTTGATATGAGTTGATTCTTTTATTAATGCAATTAGTTGTTTAATATATTATGATCTAGTTATACATTTTATTTATTTTCTAATAACCCAAGAATATTAAATCATAATCTGATTTCATGCGTAGAGATTGAGAAATCCTAATGTGAATAGATCTATCGTAATTAGAAGGAGTTGATTGCAATCCTAGAGATAGGATGACATAAACTTCTGAACCTAATAGAGCGACTCATAAATCGGTAATGCAATCCTATAAGATTTATCCTGAGTAATTCAGTTAGAGAACTTAGGATTAGTTGTTAGCAGACTCAAAGTCATCTATTAGCATACCATAGGAGTCTCCACGGTCTAATACATCAATAAAACAATTGCATAATGAAAGATTAATATATTAAGGGTTTAAGGGGATTCAAACCTAGATACTAATTTCTGATAACGATAGTATCCTAAATGAGTTCCACTGTCTCTAAATTCATTATTGTTTCTTATTTCTTTAATTGTTTTAGTTTTTATTTTCTTTTTATTAAAAATGTAAAATAAATCTTTAGGCTAGATAATAGAGGAAGGGTAAGTACTAGTGTTCATAGTCTTTATAGGATTGTCTCGTACTAGCTAAAGCTATATCATGCACTTGTGGTTTATTACAATATTGACTTATTTTTTATTTTTTATCAAACAACCATAATTAAGGCATATTACCTAACAACCATAATTCACGCATATTTTCTGTCTATTTCCTTTCTCTTTAAAAGGAAAAAGCTAAGTAGTGGCTAAACTCGATGCCAAGTTCGTCACTGACCACTTAAGATTAAATGGAGGAAAAATTGCTAGTGAAATATTTTCATCCTACGAAGAATGAGAAGTTAAGGAACAATATCTCTTCATACTCCCAAAATGAAGGAGAATCGTTGTATGACACTTGGGAGAGATTCAAGGAGATGTTTTGACAATGCCTACATCATGAATTACTTCTATGGATGAAAATCCAAACTTTTTATAACAGGATAAGTTAGAATACAAGGTAGTCAATTGATGCAACAGCTGGAGCGAAGCAGAATAACAAGACACCTGAAGGAGCCCAAGAGTTGATTGAGGACATGGCCATGAATAACAACTAATGGTGCTCAGCTAAAGCACCAACCGCCAATAGGCCATCTGGAGTGTATGAAGTAGATGTAATGACAAGACTAGCTAGTCAATTGGAAGCCCTGAGCAAGAAGATAGACAACATTACTATGGCTCTACAAGGAAGAGTGATGCAATGTGAGTCATATGGGTTAGATCACCTAAGACAAGATTTGTCAATCTGTTCAACCCAAACACGTAGATTATTTGGGGAATGCTTCAAGACCCTAAAATAATTCCTATAGTAACACATACAACCCTAGATGGAGAAACCACCTTAATGACTCGTGGGGAAAATTAGGGATAATAAAGGATTAACCCTCCATCGGGATTTCAAGCACAAACATTACAACCAAGGAAATCAAGGATGGATGAGCTGATAATGGAACTTATTTAGGATTCAAAGGTGAAACATCAGTAGACAAAAGCATCCATAAAAAATTAGAAATCAAATTTGATCAACTGGCCAAATCAGTCGCAAAGAGATGTAAAGGAAGTTTGTCAAACACTACTGAGACAAATCTCAGGGAAAGGATGAGACAAAGCTGAGGGAAAGGATGATGGAAATCACCTGGTCTAATGCAAAGAAGCTCCGTAAGGAAGAAGATAAAGAGTTAAATATTGAGGGTCAGTCTGAAACTATTGGTGAACCTACTTTAAAGCAAGTCAAGGAATCTCAACCTTCTATTCCAAACCCTGTGTAAACCAAGAGAAATGAAATGGAAGACGAGTTAGACTATGTCATTGGTCTGTTAAAGAAACTCATAGAAGAGTTTCCTTACGATAAACTCCTTCTGCATAAACCAAAAAGCTCAGAATTACTGGAAGAGATATTGTCAAATAGAGAGAAATCGAAGAAGTTGGAGAAGGAAGAATCAAGCAAGGAGGGCTCCAATAAAGTGGCAACACTACTATAGAAGCAAGTTGACCCAGGGCATTTTTATATTCCTTGTACTATTGGTAGTGTCAAATTCAATAAGGCTTTTGCAGACTTAAAAGTGGGCATTAATTTGATGCCCTACACTTTGAGTAGGAAGATGAAATTAGGTGAATTAACCCCAACTATGATATGTGTACAAATAGATGACAGATCACTCCACCATCTTAAGACATAATTAAGGATGTGTCAGTTAAAGTAGACAAATTTGCCTCCGACTGATTTCACCATCTTGGACATAAAAGAGGATATAGAAATACCTATTGTCTTAGGACAACCATTCTTAGTGATCGCCAAGTCTCTTATGGACATTGATGGAAACAAATTAAACCTGAGTGTGGGGGGACGAGAGGGTTTCATTTAAAATGTTTGATGGTATGAGAAATCCCTTTAAATTTGTGAACGTTATCAAAATAAAGAAATCGTGTGAAGAAGTATCATAAGATTCCACTCACAAGGACTCATCCGAGAAACCATAATTTCAAAAGAATAATCAAAACAATAAACCAAGGAAGAAAGGTGTCAAGAAGCACAAAAAGGTAGCTTATTTGCAAGTCATGAAACCTATAGTTAAGCTACAATCACATTATTCATTTGAACCACCTTGAGTGAAAGAAGTACATTGAGCTAAAGATGTTAACCAAGCGTTGCTTAGGAGGTAGCCCAAGATTCAGGATTTTCTTTTGTTATGTTACTTTTGTATTTTTATTTTATTTTTATTGTTGCTTGTTTTCAATTAGTTTATGGTTTATCTTTTGAGTATATTTTTAATCTTTTTTTCATTAATTATTTATGGTTTGTTTTCAATTGACTTATTTTTCTTTCTTTTTATCTTTTCTTTTTCTTTTATTTTTTCAAGGATAAATTACCATTGGATGGATCAACTCAAGAAATCATCATAATCAAGAAAGTATCAAATGACCCTGTCACTTACATATTTAATTATATTATGTACATTGAAGACAATGTCCAATTTTAAGTGTAGGGATGAGTGACTAAACTTTAAACTAAATTCTTCAAGTTTATTATAATTTTGATTATAAACTTTCTTAATTGATGTCTTGAATTATTTGAGTACTATATGTTGTTATTGAATATTGATTTGAATTGGTGCGCAAAAAGATGATGGTTAAAATGAAATTAATTTTCTAAGTCATATTTTTCGTAATCATTGAAATATTCAAGTTGAATGAAGTTTTCATATTATTTACACACATATACCTATCTTTTCCGTGAGCTTTTGAGCCTAAAGAGCAAATTTTCAAAATTTTTAAAGCTCTTATTATTCTTTCATGTATGTTATGATTGCATGGGAGGATAATTCTATAACTTGCTTTATTATACATGTTAAGACCATATTTGTGAAAATTAGAAGTATTAACATGATAAAGGTGATGAGAATAACCAACTTGTTTAAGCCTTTTTCCTTGAAATTACCATACCTTTAAATTTTAACTTTAGGAATAACCAAGTTGAGCCTTAGCCTTTTTTGTTGATTAAACCCACATGTTAACCTTAATATGATTTTTCTTTGAAGACATGTTTATTATTTTGAACCTTGAAGGTTGTTTACTTTATTTATTTGTTAAGACTTGAAATTTATGAAAGGTCCAATATCTATTAAATTGTGGTACTAAATGCTTATTGTGGAAAAAATGACAAAAAGAGAAAGAAAAATAATAAAATAAGAATAAATTTATGGTACCAATAGGGTTACATTGAAAGGACCTATGTGTGTTTTGTAACCAAGTCTTGTAATGTTTCTTTGAGTATGTTTTCTTCAATTTAGTGCCTTTTATTATCCCATTCATACCATACGAAACCCCATTACAACCTACACAAAAACTTTTTAATTTTTGTTTTTAGTTTGTAAAAAAATGGAGACGTAATTTTACTGCAACCCCATGTGAAGGATCTTGCTACGCATTGATTGAGAGTCTTGACACTTTTCACCCTAAACACTTGAGTGCATTGAGTGAAATCTTAGCGAAGGTGTAAAAGATGTATGTTTCTTATTTCAATGCGATTGTTGATGTGATTATTATTAATATTACCTAGGAAGTTAATTTTATGACAACTTGATTCTAATTGTATGTTAATTTGATTCAATAGGATATGATGATGTGTAGTATAAATGGATAGGTTGAGATTGATGATAGATTGATATTGTAAATTTATAATTTTGATTATAGTTTGCTAGAGGACAAGCAAAAACTTATATGTGGGGATATTTGATAAATGGTTAATTGACTATATTTTTACCCATATTCAATGTATTTTGGCTTAATATTTTATACTTTTGTTGTATATTTAGTGCTTGATTCATTGCAAGCGTGTTTACAGGTGATACTTGCCTTCATGGACTTAAAGGAGTGGAATTCGGGCAAAAATGTTGCATAAAACAAAAAATTAACAATCTTGAAGGAGTGCACAGTCGTGGACTTTTGCACATTGGTACACTTTCGCAATACTCAACAGATTTTGATCATGCACAGTCGTGTGCATGACTATGCAAGCGACCATGTAGAACCTAAAATTTGCCTAGTATCAAAAAAGTTCACAGCTGTGTAAAAGTGCATTGTCATGCACTCTTTCCAAATTGCTGGTTTTTTGTTTTGTGTCTAATTTTGTCAAGTATCAAATATACAACAAAAGCATAAAACATCAAGCAAGAATACATTAAATATTGGATAAAAATATAGTCAATTAACTATCTAATACTTTTAAACAACATATTTTAAATGTTACAAATATAGTGTTGCCCAAAGTACTTTTTGTTATAGTGTGTCGTTTCTCTTGAACTATTTCTAAAATCAGCTCACCTCAACCACCATAATCACATAAGTGTCCAACCTCTAATAGTATCCACATATCATGTTGAGAGAACTTTACAACTTTTATAAGGAGGATTATGCAAGAAGTGTTAAATCCTTTAGAGCTTAAGTCTATTTATAATAAGACTTGGACAAGCTCTAATTTCAATTAAACTTTAATTATGAGTTACAATTAATTCTAATTAAATACTAATTGGGTCTAAATAAGATCCAATATCTCATATTGGTTTTTATTTATTAAATATCTAATATTTAACTATAAAATTCTCAACTTTACAATCAAATTCAACTTAATTAAAGCACATGATCTCTCTACAACCTATTCTTTGTGTGTGACCTATTAGGTTCTCATATATGTTAGTAATGGATATAAATTATAACCCTAAATCATATTTAGGATTAGCAAAATTAAACTTCTTTAACTTATCTTTAGTTACCTAATTAAATAATTTATATTTTATAGATCAAGATTAACATCTAGCAATGCATCATGACCATATAAATATTCAAGAATGTCAATGTAGTTTTGACTAATCTTTTCTTGCATAAGTTTTTTGTATAATTCATTCCTTTCATTATATAATATTTTTATTAGAATGTCTACTCTATTTGTTTCTAATCATATTAGTTTTCTACTATTAACAATTAATTTAATTAATGACCTTTTAAAACTATATTAGACAAGGATTTCTCAAATCAATACAAATCGACAATAATGGAACATTCTCCCTAATCACTTTAGGATGATGAGTCCTATATTGACCATTCAACTACCTCCATATGGTTCATGCTATATCTAATGACTATCAACTGAGCTACTCTTGACTAGAATAGGTTATAAGTAGTATCAAAACACAACAATCCCTATATGAGATACTTTAGTGATCTTAAGTCAAAGGATCATTACACAATCATCATAATGAGAACTTCCATAGACATACAAGTAATATTCCAAATAGATTTCTCATATGCGGTCATTTTAGTGAACTTGTTTTTTTAATAAGCACCCACATATTTGTTTAAGTATCTCTATACTTTAATCTATGAGATTGACTACTTCCTTCTTAAAAAGAAACATAAAATGTGATAATCTTTGTACGTTCTAATCATATTTCAAATAGTCTTTTTTACGTTTTTCTAATTTTTCAGTATTAATAGAACAATGAATAGGAATAATTTAAGGATAATATATAAATGTAATATGAATCTCAAAATTTTATTTACAATATATATTTTAACTCTATAGACTTTATCATATGCATATGAATATTATTAAGATAAAAAAATTCCTTTAAATAATTATGTTACAAAACTACAACAAAATGATTGGTGGTAGGGAATTAACCAACATTTTGTAAAGAAAAGATTCTATATTATTTGATGCCTAATACAATGGTTTCATAGAATAGCTTCTTAAGTCATGAACTGCGAAAACAAAAAACTGTGTTCTTAAAGATATCACAATGAGTTTAGTTTATTCATTGTAAATACTTGCTTCAGTGTGGCTTGCTATGCTCTTTAAATGCTTCTTTTTGGCTTGTTAAGGAGCACTACCAAATAAATCAACATATGGGGCCTACTCATTTTTATTATTTTATGGGATGAAAAATAAAAACTACCCTTCTAGTTTGACATACTTTTAAAATTACCAAATTCTTAAAAAAATGTAATTTGAACTTTTTCACAAAACTCGCTAAAGTTGAATTTCGGTAAAAAATTAACAAAAATTCTTACATGAAAATTTTGGTCCATGTGGACCAATTATTTTTAGGTGACATGGACTTTAATTGTTAACCTAAAGCCCCTACCTAGCCCTTTTAACTTAATATGCCCCTTTTTTGAAAATCCAATAAATTAGATATATATAAATTTCCTTCCCTTTCGAACTGAAGAATGCCCTTCATTTGATTGCATAAATAAAGATAGGGGAAGGAAAACTTCAAAAACTATTAAAAGTTATGTTTCAAAAACTTAATGGTTACTATTGTAATTTTTTTGTTTGTTCTTCTTTTCTCCTTTCCTTTGGATGTTGCCAAGTTAAGGTCCTAGGTAGCTACCTCTTTAGTAAAAAAAAACACTTTCCTCATTAAATCCATATGTGTTTCCTCTAATCATACTAATTTATTAAGCTTCAAAAACTTTCCTCATATTGGTCAAAGACTTCTAGTAGGGAAGGTAAAAGTTATTAATTTCACATAAATTTTATCACTTTCATTGGAGTTTGTTATTAGTTACTTTATTGATGTGATTTTAGCTTTATTCTTGTTTATTCTTGACCTAAAGATCATTGTGTAAAATTGAACCTTTCGTAATTTAAACTATTCCTAATGGACTGATAAAGCAATATTTTAAGTAATTGAAAACCACTAGCTAGTAAGCCTTGTAGAGGAAAATGACATTTAGGATGTGAAATGTCATAACAAAAAATTATAAAGAATTATCAACCATTCAAAGATATTACTTAAATCAACTCAAAAGCAACATTTATTGACTCAAAAAATAACATCAAAACCAAGGTTGAACTTATTATTCTCTATATATCTAGACACAGTTTTATCTTATAAGCACAAAAGGTAAATTTTAGAAATATTCATATATGTTATTTAGTTAAAGTAAATTATGTAAGAATAGGGAAGTAAAGCAAAGTAAAATGACCTATTGCATCCTAATTTGGAACCCTGAGAAAAAGGAGTATATATGTTTTCCTTTCTCAATTGGTTATTGAGCCTATAAAAAGTTTTAACGAACGCAATATTCATATTTTCTTTCTTCCATTTTTTCGATATATGCCTGGGTTGTTTCTTCTTTACCTTCTTCTTTATATTCTAATAATGTATTTTTATTAAGTTTGTTTAGATTTTTCTCTTCATTTTTCTATCACAAGTTTATATGTTTCAATATCTTAAACTGCTTCTTTCTAAAGATACTTTTGTTAGCTCAAGATATTGACCCTTTTTTAAAGACTTTGTAAAACATAAAAAGAAAAATATAGGATTTATCAATAAGTTTGATAAACATATGATTGATGTTTGTTCTTCCTTTTTTTTAAATCAATTTCATTAGTTATTGTTATATAATGAACAAAATTGACGCTACTTGCTTTCATTTTCCATAAAATTCTTGCCTCATAGTTTTATACATAAATTTATTTGCCTCTTTATTTAAACATTCAGGTCGCAACTAGTTTTGCTTAGGAAATATTTGTTTGCTAGTGGGTTTTTCCCTTGGTAGATGTCCTTTTGAGCATGAAGCATTAATGTCATGTTTCAAAGCTTAGAAAAAAGAAAATGAAAAAGTGTTTTTACAATCTTACTACTATAGTCTCAATGTTTATTTTTCAAAACTTATTTATGTCTTTTTGTTTATCTTTTTTATTTGACAGCCATATAATTAAGTTTTGATTTTGACATGTGGGACCTTCAAATTTATTCCTATAGTATACGGTGAAGGAGGAAAATGTTTAATTTTAAAGATGAATCATTTGACAATGCTACAAATTCATATACACAATAAGAGACTTGGGCTATTAAGAGATTCAATGTTTTAGTTATAAATTTTCATAGAAGTATTTTGAGGATGACTTTAGACTTGAGAAGTGAGACCCTCATTTCGATATGATTAATTAATTGAAAAGAAAATTGTAAGATTATAAAGGTAACTTCTCATATAATTGAATTTCCTTGTTGATATAACAAAAGATGCTATGAAGTGGGTGAACAAGTTGATTGTGTGGTTATAGAGGGTGATCACACTACTTCGGCAGTATGTGGTATAAAAGTTTGATTTGTTAGAGAAGGTGAATAAGGTGCTTGTGATGTTTTAGAAGGTCAATAATCTGCTTATAGGGAGGGTAAACAACCTGTCATTATTTATGCACATAATAATGAATTTAATGATCTAACATACGAGGGTGATATAGAAGAAGTTAGTAACTTTTATTATTCTAGTTTATTTGATTTTAAGGACAATTTTAATGAGTTGGTTAGTGAAGAGGCTACCAAAGAAGTTAGTTTTTTTTATAGCAATGTATAAGATGTCCCAACAAATTATATTCCATATATGTAGATAGATTCATAATATAAAGATTCTAATGAGCATAGAAGTATGGATGATAGTTAAGATAAAGATAGGAGAAAAGGGCCTAAGTTTATAGAATTTGACATAAATAATGATATGATGAGGTCAATTGATTTAAAGGTTAGTATTTTATTTGATGTAGTGAATCCATTTAGAAAAGCTCTAGTCTAATATGCTATTGAGAATGGTTTTGATTATATATGTGTCAAGAATGAGAATGAGGAGTAACTATTGTTTGTAAAAAGGTTGTGGGTAGAGAATACATGCTTCTCCAATATAACATAAAACTACATTTCAAAAGATATTTCAATCCAACCATGGGTGTGATTAGAAATTCCAAAACAAAAATTGTAAGGCAATTTGGATTGTAAGGCCCTAAAATATACTCTATTTGAAATGATACATGTTCATGAAAGTACATGTGAGATAGGAATTAAAATTGTGCTATGAGTTGAATGTGAAAGTTATATGACTTGAATTTTGGTATTGGTGGACTGTAGTTAGTAAATTGGAATTAATTGATACCATTAGAGAATTGAGGTATTTAAATATATATTTAGATTAGGAAAAATAGTCAAGAAATAACTTAAGTTTGTACAAAAAAATGATTAAGCCTATGAGTTAGCGAAACGTGGCATGGCTATTGCATTAACGTTTGGCATCATTGATTGTGTGACAAATGCACCAATCTTGCAATGACATGTGGACTGATTTGTAGGTGATTAATGGTAGTATCATAAGATGACAAAGGGCAGCATAATCAAGTGGTACATGGCATGAAATCTTAATGGACATATGTTGAAGTATATTGGAAACACCTAGCAACTAAAGATAACAAATTTTCTGCTAGAACGTTCTTTCACCCTTTCACCTTGTTTTTCACCACCGAAACTCTCATTCTCCTCTCAACTTCTGGACCTTTTTCTGAAGTTTGAATCATCAACACTTAGAAGCTTTGTAATTTATTTTATCATGAAGATGGCCTTGTAATTTTATGCGTTATTATCTTGTTAGTGCTAAAAGTTGCACCTTAATCTTAGATATATGTTGATTGCTTGGAAGGATTGGTTTGGCTTGATCTTTGAAGTGATTTGGAGTTGTTCTTTGAAGTTTAAAGATGTAAGGGAGTTCTAAACTTGATATCATGATAGAACATGTCTTGTTTGACGTTTGAAGTGATTATAACGTTTACTGAATTCATGAAGAAATGTGGTTAGGAACATGATAGGTGTTGGGTACTCATTAGAAGGTGTGGTTCCACTGAACAGCCATCGGTTGTTCGGCTATATCTTGACCCGTAGACATAAAAATGAGATGATTTTAAATTAATATTAAAACAGAAACATTTTTCTACAACTTTTATGAAGAAGTCGAATTTTAATTTTGTCATTAAGAGCTTTGAAATTTAACTTGAAGTTGAGTTCTGGCATAGGCTGCAACACTATCCTTAACAGCAATTGTGTCCTAATTTTATCGAATAAGCTATATTGATGTTGGCTGAATCAGACAAAGTTGTCTTCATAAAAGTTCTATCATATTCTCTTATCTTTCTATTGGTATAAAGTTTGTAATTTTTGGATATCATAATTTGGAGATATGAGTTTTACAAGTTTGAGTGCACATGCACTAGCCAAAATTTTGAATGTGCATAGTCTGTAGGATTTTGAGCATAACTCATAGAATAATTAACCAAATTGAATTATTTTTATTTCGTTTGAAACTTAAGACATATAGGAACATTTTGTTAGATGACAATATTGTCTCCAAACCTCAATTTCTAGGTCAGAATGGCCATACAAAAACAAACTAATCCAAAAACCTGTCATGTGAAACTAGCTGTCTGGAAGTTTCAGGTCCCTTATCCCACAAAGTTAGGAAGGTGAAAAAAAAAAGAGAGTTTGTGCAATTTATGACTATATAAGGTTAATTGAGTAATAGGTAATTTTACATGATTAACTGAGATGATAATGGGATGTATGGTGTACAATGTTGAATTGCTTGGTGTGACCTTGAATGAATGAGTTCCAAAGGCTTATGTAGTCTGAATTGATTATGAATGTATTGATAGTATTTAGACTTATGATAATTATATTTAGATTTCTAAACACTCATTAATCAACCAAAATCACACTCAGATCGAATAAACAATGATATATGTACAAATAAGAACACTGACCTTGATCCATTGCACAGCAGAAACGTAAATAGCAAAACTTTAAGGATTTGTGTTCTTCCAAGCCAAGATCCAAAAATCGAATGGATTCTCCTTATGGAATAGAGAAAACTGACAGAACTTTGTTTAGAAGGAACGTCAATAATGTATCTGACTTGAGGACCATAACCCTTTTATAGTCAGTTTAGACTTACAGGCCATTGTGGTTCCATTAACCATAATGACTCATAATGGGCTTCTACACATCGGGGCCATACTAATTCTTAATTAATATTTTTGTAGGCCCAATTAATTTACTATAGTTAGATCACATTTTATTAGGCCTATAACTGAGATAGAAATCTATGTACATATATTTATACACATAGCCCACAAAATTCTAACAATCTCCCACTTGGGTTACGTGTGTTTCTAGATAATGTACATAGAATAAAAATTTAATGCGCGCAAACTTGCTATCTCATTTCATAAATATACCAAAACAATCTGGTCCATTAATTTTACTAGTGTGGGATCAAAGCGGCTTTTGTCATCTAATTTTGTGACTAAACTGAACAATTGTCACAATACCAGCAAAATCAATGACATAGATCAAGTATGGATGCGTAGCATAGAAATTACATGTGATGTGATCATAATCATGCCTATTTCAAACTGGTCCTAAATTATGACTCGGAGAGTCTCAAATCACTTTCTAGCCTTATACAATACCACAACAGAAAGCAAATTCTATATGTTCATAATTTTTAGATGAACATGAAATTCATTAGATTTCATAAACCAAAGTCTATATAGAGCATAACTTTAGACCTTAGAAACTTAAAACCTTAAAACATAAAATTTAGATGTCAAAGAACATACATAAAAGTAAAAGATTAACTTCTACTAAAGTGATATGTCTGACAGACCTACCACACCCATATTGGCCACATATACATGAAACACTGAAGGTGGCAACCTTCTGGTGAGTGGGTCTACGATATTGGAGTTTGTACCAATATGTTTTATACACACTTGAAGATTCTGAACCCTTTCTTTCACAGCTAAATATTTGATGTCGTTATGCTTTGATTTTGACAAACTTCGATTTTTATTTGAATACAGTATAGCGGCTTCATTATCACAATAAATCTTTAGTGGTCGTTTTCGATCATCAACCATTTGTAACCCAGTGATTAAGTTTCGCAACCATATTCTATGACACGATGCTTCATAGTAGGCTATATATTCTACCTCCATTGTAGAAGAAGCTACAAGTTTCTGTTTTTCACTTTTCCATGAAACAACTCATCCACTCATTATGAAAACATAACCGAAGGTGGATCTTCTGCTACTTAAGCATCCAGCATGATCAGAGTCGGTGTATCCAATGATTTCCAATCGCTCTGACCTTCTGTATGTGAACATATAGTCTTTTGTTCTCTGTAAATACGTCATAACCCATTTTGCTTCTTTCCAATGATCCATTCCTAGGTTACTCAAATATCTGCCCAACATCCCTATTATGAACACTACATTTGGACGCATACATACTTATGCATACATGAGACTCCCTACAACCGAAGTATAAGGGATTTTATCCATCTCATCTATCTGTGTGTCCAATTTAGGACATTGGAGCAAACTAAACTTATCACCTTTTGAAACAGGAGTGTCTCCCAGTGCACAATTCTGCATGCCATATCGGCTTAACACCTTATCAATATAGGACTTTTGAGATAAACCAAGTATATCTTCTTTATGACCTCGATGGATCTGTATACCCAAGACAAAAGATGCATCACCAAGATCTTTCATTTCAAAATTCTTTGATAGAAATTTCTTGGTTTCATACAATAGACCCATATGGCTGCTTGCTAGTAGAATATCATCTACATATAGCACTAGGATAATAAATTTGCTCCCACTGAACTTAATATATATGCACTGATCAACGATGTTTTCCTTAAAACCAAACGAGGTTATCACTTGATCAAATTTTCGGTATCATTGGCGGGATGCCTGCTTTAAACCATAAATGGACTTCTTAAGTTTACAAACAAGATGCTTTGAATCATTAGATTCAAAGTTCTCTGGATGTACCATGTGTATTATTTCATCAATGTCTCCATTGAGAAACGTTATCTTTACGTTTATTTGATGTAGCTCGAGATCACAATGAGCTACAACTGTCATAATGATTCTAAAAGAGTCCTTTATTGAAACTGGAGAAAAGGTCTCTTTATAATAAATGCCTTCCCTCTGAGTGAAGCCATTGGCGACTAAGCATGCCTTATATCTTTCAATGTTACCACGCGAGTCCCTTATGGTTTTAAATATCCATTTGCAACCAATCGGTTTTGCTCCTTTAGGCAACTCGGTAAGATCCCAAATACCATTGTCTGCCATTGACTTCATCTCCTGCTTCATGGCTTCAATCCACTTAGTAGAGCGTGAACATGATTTGTCTTGACTTACAGATGTCGGATCATCCTCCACCCCAATTTCAAATTCATATTCATTGAGATATACAATGTAATCATCTGATATTGCACTTCTCCTTTCTCTAGTGGATCTCCTAACAGGCACTTCTAATTAAGGTTGGTAATTTTCATTACCTTGAACAGGCAATGTTTCCTAATCAATAGTAGGAGGTATGGTAGGTAAATTATGTTTTCAATAGTATCCTGATTTACAATTTGAATAGTGTCAGGTATGGTTAACCCATCACTTTTAATTATAACTACAATGGGAATGTTAACACAGTCCTCCGCAAACACAATATCTTTATTTTGATTACTCCCATTATAATCAACATCCTCAATAAATTTGACATTCCCTGTTTCGAAAAAGAATTTGGTTGAGGGATTATAGAACTTGAAATCCCTCAATTTTTCCGAGTAACCTACAAAGTAGCAACTAATAGTTCTTGAGTGCAATTTCTTTTCATTCGGCCTATAAGGCCTAGCCTCAACTAAACAACCCCAGACATGCAAGTGCCTAATACTAGGCTTCTTTCCTGTCCACAGCTCGTATGGGGTTTTAGCTACTGCTTTGCTAGGAACTCGGTTTAGGATGTAAACTGCAGTTTTAAATGCTTCGGCCAAAGTGATTCCGGTAAAGAAGAATGACTAATCATACTTCTCACCATGTCCTTAAGAGTTCAGTTTCATCTTTTAGCTACACCGTTTTGACTAGGAGTCCCAGGCATGGTGTATTGAGAAACTATACCATACTCAGTCAAATATTTTGCGAACGGTCCTTGACATTGTTCACCTGATCCATTATATCTGCCATAGTATTCACCACCACAGTCAGACCTGATAGCCTTTATTTTCTTGCTTAGTTGATTTTCAACTTCAGGTTTATAATTCTTGAACACATCTAAGGACTATGACTTCTCATGAATTAAGTATAAATAACCATAGCAAGAGTAATCGTCTATAAGACTAATAAAGTAATGTTGTCCATTCTAGGAAGTCGTAGGAATAGACCACATATATTTGTATGAATCAGTCCCAATAGTTCATTACTCCTGCTTGCACCTGTTTTCTTTATATTTGTTCGTTTTCCCTTTACACATTATATACAAACCTTAAGATTTGATAAATCAAGGGAATTGAGAATTCCTTCAGACATAAGTCTTTGTATTCTCTGTTTAAAGATGTGACCTAATCGCTTGTGCCACAACATTGATGAATTCTTATTAGTTATGTTTGTTTTAATACCAATGTTACTTGAGTACAGGTTTTCATAATGATTAGTTATCTTAGAATCCAATTTGTATAGTTTATCAACACAATGCCGATTATTACAACTTCAGAATGTAGAGACACAACACATTTACCATTTCCAAATAGACAAAAGTAACCAAAGTTGTCCAAACTAGAAATAGAAATTAAGTT
>JAOQML010126579.1:0-18320 GCA_027568935.1 Erythroxylum urbanii | reverse complement strand
GGAATCAAACTCATTCCTCCCATACATGGAGGGTATGGACCATTACCCCAAACTTGAGTATGGAAAACCTATTCAATCAATCATAATAACCAACCAACTTTTACCATTCATTCCATTCCCATTGATTTATTCTCATACCCTTTAACCAAGCACCCCCTTAATCACAAGCCGAACAAGGAACAAAGAGAAATGGGGCATGAGGAGGATGAAGTAGATGGTACTTGAAATGCCATGTTATACATTATATTCTAGATCCTTTACTTAGAAAAAGGATGGAGCTAACAAAACTCATTTGACTACGACAGTATGCAAAAGCACCAGACGGCATTCCATATTTAAATAAGAGCAAAATTTTAGTATAACCACAGCAATCTCTAAATGACAATTCAAATGTCAAAATCTATGTACTTTTTCCATTTTTGCTTTCTGAAAGTAATATCAATAAGGTGAATTGATTGCATATGCACTATACATTGTAAGCCATTTGGGAATATAAATGCAGAAAGTAAAATAGCAAGGAACAAGCATTTGCCAATCAAAAATATACAAGACGATTAGAAAAAACTACGATGCAAAGAAGTGCATAAGCTTACTTCTCCGATATCATCTTCTCCTACAGCTCCAAATGGCACAATGGTGGCCCCAAACCTTGCTGCCATTCTTACAAATTCTTGTTGATCGGGCCAGATGACCTTATATTCTTCACCCTAGAATTTAAGAAACATTACAAATAACACTAACTTGTGATAACAGAAAGGAAAAAGACCAACAAGCCTCATGCATGAAGGATAACATTTCCCCCGCCCTTCAATAGTAACAAGCAATTTGAAATTTTTCTACGAACTTTGAGTTTTCAACTTGAAAGTGTGATGCTTTCTTGTAAGACTAATTCTTAGAACTTAGGAGTGATTCTTAGTTTCCTACCTGTCATTCTTTGTGTTCACCATAAAATTCGAACAACCAAAATCTATCTTCCAGCATATTAAACCCTGAAATCCTAATCCTAAATTTTTAGCAATCAAACCTTAAAATTTCAAATATGCAAAATCAGAAATTTCAACATTCTTAGCCAAAATCCAACTGTAAAATGATATTCCAACAGCCTAATAACAACAATATTTCTAAATTTTGTAATTTTTAACTACTAGTTAATAATTTTTATATTTCCTTACATTAATTTGGTATCAGAGCCAAGTTCACAATGGTGACTCATAGTAAAAGGGCATATAGAAGAATATTTAGCAACTTAGAACAAGGTGAAATACTTCTGAATATTGCAAAAAGGTTGGCCATTGATGATCCTCGTTCACAAGGTCCACCAAGAACCAACTTACATGTAACAATGCCTATAAGAAAACATGTTAGACAAATTTTGGAGAGGCTAGATAACCTTAATATACATTCTCTAAAAGTCAAAACACCCATAAGAAAAACTTATACCAACCAATAACCTATACTTGATGCTGAACATGGAGAACGAGGTAATAAGCATGAAGGGACTGATATTGATCAACAACGCACAACATACAGAAAATTCATAGCTGAAAAATCATGTACTGATTTTGATTCCTCAAATTTAGTGGATCAATTCGAATCTTTGAGCCTACATGTGGAAGATGCTCAATACTTCAAGGTATGGAGAGTTTGGCAATGGAAGATGATCATGACATGGAGAGTTTGACAATAAGATATGATCAAAGCGTTAAAGATGAAGAAAAACATAATGAAGTGGATTCTTTGGCAAACCCTAAAGTTAAACAATTGAACAACAAGTTCAAACACTTAAAGAACAAGGCAAAACAACAGTGCCAAGTTGAAAGAATAGGACAACAAACTAAAATAACAGAACATGAAGCTAAAAGGATTAACCAACAACTACTTATGGTTTTGGGGCTTCTTGGTTCCAAAATGATATCATTGGTGTTGTTGATTGATAGAACTCTAGTCTTAGAATACTAGAGATTTACTGTATTATTGAAATATAACCGTAATTTATATATCATCACAGTATAGAAGTATGGTGTTTCTCCCTAACTAGAGCATAGTTGCTCCTCAGAAGGTATGAATATCCTTGGTCACAAACTGTTCTCACTTTTCTGCCTACCCCTCCCTTCTCTCTCTCCCTTTTCTAAATCCCCTCCCCAGGTACATTATGTTATGCCTAACTAATTTGCCACCTTAGCTGATAACTAACTTCCCCCTGACCCACTGTTCTTTCTTCTGGAATACACCTTCCACATTAAAGGTTTATTCCCTTTTCCATTGTCCCTCTCATTTGCTAAATCACTCCCTCCCCCATAGGTTCTATCATTGCCCCCTCCTAAAAGAGCAGCCTTGTCCTCAAGGCTGAAGTGAGGAAATTGGCTCTGAATACATATTCATCCTCCCATGTTGCTTGTTCCACTGTCTGGCACTTCCACTTAACCAACCATTGCTGTGTTGAATCCCCAAATGCAGTAACTGTTCTGCTGGCCAGCACACATTCAGGTTCCACCATATCTTCCAATTCTACGTCCATACCATCTGGTAAAGAGGCCTCCACCGAATAATTTTCCACGGCCTTCTTCAGTTGCGAAACATGGAATATTGGATGAGCTCTAGAGTTGGGGGTTAGTTTGAGTTTATAGGCCAGTGCTCCCAATTTGTCCAGAATTTGAAAGGGAACATAATACCTTGCTGCTAGTTTTTGGTTGATGCGCCTGGCCACAGTGAGCTGTCTATGAGGGCGTAGCTTTAGGAAGACCCACTCCCCTACTTGAAACGATTGAGGAGCTCTTTTTCTGTCAGCATACTTCATTTGCTCCTAGGCCCTATGCAGATTGTATTTCAACTGATTTAAGGCTTCATCTCTGTCCAGTAAGTCTCTAGCACTGCCTCAACTCTTGTCTCACCTTGCAAATACCGCACAAGTGTAGGTGGCTTCCTCCCGTACACCACCTCAAACGGTGTTGAACCCATGGAGATATGAAAAGTTGTATTATATAACAATTCAGCCCATGAAATCCAATAGGACCAATGCTTAGGTTGTTCAGAAGCAAAACATCTCAAGTAGGTTTCTAAACACCTATTGAGAACCTCAGTTTGTCCTTCCACTTCCGGATGATAAGATGAACTCATTTTAAGCATGGTTCCTTGTAGGCGAAATAATTCTCTCCAGAAATGACTAATAAACAAAGGATCACGATCACTTACTATTGACAAAGGGACTCCATGTAGGCGCACTATTTCTTTAGCAAACACTTCAGCCACACTCTTGGCAGTATATGGATGCTTCAAGAGGATGAAATGGCCATATTTTGAGAGCCTATCTACCACAACTAGCACTGCCTCAAATCCTTTAGATCTTGGAAGTCCCGTGATGAAGTCCATCAAAATATCTTCCCAAATCTGATTAGGAATTGGTAAGGGTTGTAGCAAACCCCTAGGAGATGTTGCAGCATATTTTTGTCGTTGGCATGTGTCACAAGACTTGACAAAGTCTTGGATAGTCTTCTTCATTCCAATCTAATAGAGATTACTAGCAATCCGTCGATAAGTGCGCAAGAATCCTGAATGGCCCCCAATAGGAGAAGAATGATATTCTTTTAGGAGAATTGGAACCAATGGAGATGTAGCTGAAATAATCAGCCTTCCTTTGTGCAAAAGAACCCCCTGATGCCAAGAGAAACCAGATCTGGGGTTTGGCTTCTGCAGCAATTCTTGGATAATTTTACACAGTGCCGGATCATGTTGTACCTCTTGCTGGATTTGTTTACCTTCTACCCACATTGGAAAAGACACAATGGTCTGAAATTCCCCTTCTTCATAGACCCGTGACAAAGCATCAGCCGCCTTGTTTTCTGGGCCCGGTTTATACATGATTTCAAAGTGATAGCCCAGAAGTTTTGACATCCAACACTGCTGATCTGTTGTGGTAATTCTTTGCTGCAACAAATGACGTAAACTTTTTTGATCGGAATAAACCACAAAGGGTCGCCCAAGCAAGTAATGACGCCAATGGTTCACTGCCAACACTAAACCATCAATTCATTCTCATAGATTGACTTAGAAAGGTTCCCTGCTGAAAAAGCTTTGCTGAAATAAGCTACGGGTTTGTGGTTTTGCATCAAGACCACTCCCACTCCCTTTCTTGAGGCATCGCATTCAATCTCAAAGGGTTGGGAAAAATTAGGAGGAGCTAGGACCAGGGATATTGTCAAAGCTTTTTTTAGAGCCTCAAAAGACTCTAAAGCGGCAAAATTCCAATGAAATCCTTCCTTCTTAGTCAGTTCAGTAAGTGGTTTGGCTATTTTCCCATAGTTCACAATGAACTTGCGATAGTACCCGGTTAAGCCTAGGAATCTTCTTACTCCTTTAACATTCCTAGGAATAGGCCATGTCAACACACTACAGATCTTAGCCAAATCCACTGCTACTTCTTCCCCTGAAATGATATGCCCCAAATACTCCACCGTATGTCTCCCAAAACTGCACTTCTGTTGATTAGCCACAAATTTGTTATTTTGTAAAACCTCCAACACTCTGGATAAATGAGAAAGATGAGAACTCCAATTTGCACTATAGATTAGAATATCATCGAAAAAAACCAACACAAACTTTCTAAGAAAAGATATGAAAATATCATTCATTGCAGCCTGAAAAGTTACCGGCACATTGGTTAAACCAAACGGCATTACTAAGAACTCATAATGGCCGTTATGTCTTCGGAAAGCTGTCTTATGTATGTGTTCTTCCACAACTCTAATTTGATGATATCCAGACTTGAGATCTATCTTATAAAAAACATGAGCATTATGCAATTCATCTAAGAGTTCATCCACCACTGGAATAGGGTACTTACCTGGTATTGTAACCCTATTTAATGCTCTATAATCGGTGCACATTCTCCAAGACGCATCCTTCTTCTTCACTAAAATGACTGGGCTAGAGTAAGCACTTGAACTTTGCCGTATGATCCCCACTAGCAACATCTGTTGGACTTGTTTCTCAATCTCATCTTTGTGGTAATGAGGGTAACGGTATGGCGTTACATTGATGGGACTGTGTCCTTGCTGCAAGATAATGGCATGAGAATGTCTCCTTTTTAGAGGTAGTCCCCAACTCTTGGAATACTTTCGAAAACTGATTCAGCACCTTTTCAGCTCCCCTTGCTCTGTTATGTTTAGCCTAGGTGGTTGAATTTCTGTTGGGTCAGCAGCTTCTGCTTTAAGAAATTCACCCGATAAACTCTCTAATAGGCTGTGTAAGGATGCTGGCCCCTCAAAGTTCTGAATTCCTCTCTGCTGGGCTGATCTGAAGTAAGCATTGCCGCATAATTCAACACATCTTCCCGCGTATTGAAACTGCATAGTCATGTCCTTCCAATCAACAATAACCTTCCCCAATGTTTGCAACCAAGCCACCCCTAAAATGATATTCATGCCTCCCAACTCCAACACGTATGCATCAATCTTCAACTCTAAGTCCCCCATCCAAATGGGAACTGCTAGACACTTCTCATTTGTGGAAACTTTATGGCCGTCTCCCAAACAAATTCCTAAATTCCTTGTCAGGTCTACCTTTAATCGCAAACCACTAACGAGTTCCGGAGAAATGAAGTTGTGGCTTGCACCACTATCTACCAAAACTACAATGGGAAGCCCAAGAATCTCTTCCTCAATCCTTATAGTTTTGCTCTCCGATAACACTACCTTATGGATCCCAAACACCCCCATAGCTCGGCATTCTAGAGCAACCTCTTCATCCTCGATATCCTCCCCTGCAATTGCTATTATTTCCCCATCATTGATTAAGGTTTCATTGTCATCCAATATTAACAACCATAGCTGTCTTTCGGAGCACTGACGTATGGGGTGAAATTTTTCTCCACATCTGAAGCACAACCCTTTAGCCTTGCGATCCATTAGCTCTTGATAGGAAATGTGTCACAATCCTCTATTTTTCTCCATGGATGCCCTTCGATCCCCTTCCACTCATCTGGTCGGCGTCACTAGGTGAGATCCCGGCCCCAGGTTCGGCTATCTGGTGTGGAAGCGGTGGCCCGTCAGATCTCGGGTTGGACCCTACCCGGCGTCTCTTCTACCCGCTCCATAACCCATGGTATTTGCAAGGCCCGACTCCGTATGTGCTGGGTGAACCCGATTATGGCTTCTAAAATCAGCATCACATCTGTGATTCCAGGTACGATGTCGGGGAATAAACGTTTCGTAGCTTCTTTGGTCCCCATACATCTCCTCCACAGCCCTTGCAATTGTCATCATCTGGAACCTGTTGGATGGACTGAAGGTGCGCACTCTTCGTTGGATCTCATTGCGCAACCCACTCATAAAGTAACCCATGAATTGTGCTTCCGATAAGCATCCCACTTGAGAAGACACGCACTTGAAAGCTTCGATGTACTCGTCTACCGAGCCCGTTTGATGCAGATCAGAGAGTTCTTCAAATGGGTTCTCAAATCTTCTTCCGCCATACCTGTCTACTAAAGCCTGCTTCAACTTCTCCCAGGCTAGCTCAACTTCAGTCTCTCGGAGAAGATTGAACCAGTGAATAGTTGATCCCTCCATACTCAATAGAGCCAGTTTAATCTTCACCTCTTCATAAGTCCCATGAACTTCGAAATAAATTTTCGCTCTGGTAATCCATCCCACTGGATCAGACCCATCGAACATGGGCAACTCTACTTTTCTCACCAACATTCTATACTCCTCCATATTACCCAAAGACTGTTTCGACTGAAAATGCTGCTGAGAAGACTGAGTACTCTTCTCTCCAACCATATTCGGCCTCCTTTCATAGGTATCACTTCCTTGTCCCTCCTCTGGACGCTTTCCCATCATTTTACTCATTTCCATCAGTAATGCCCGCTGCATCTCCCCCATGGCCATTCGCATGGATGATTGGATATCTTCTAACCCAGCTTCTAGACTAGCAATACGAGATTCCAATAGCTCAACCCTATCCGACATCTTCGGTGGCATGAAGATGAACCTCTGACGTTAAATGAAAAACAGGTAGAAAACTATTCACCCTTCCCGATGAGAATATCCGGCAGGTCGGACCAATGATAGAACTCTAGTCTTAGAATACTAGAGATTTACTGTATTATTGCAATATAACCGTAATGTATATATCATTAAAGTATAAAAGTATGGTGTCTCTCCCTAACCAGAGCAGAATTGCTCCTTAAAAGGTATGAATATCCTTCTGTCACAAACTGTTCTCACTTTTCTGCCTACCCCTCCCTTCTCTCTCTCCCTTTTCTAAATCCCCTCCCTAGGTACATTCTGTTATGCCTAACTAATTTGCCACCTCAGCTGATAACTAACTTCCCCCTGGCCCATTGTTCTATCTTCTGGAATACACCTTCCACACTGACGGTTTATTCCCTTTTCCATTGTCCCTCTCATTTGCTAAATCACTCTCTCCCCCGTAGGTTCTATCATTAATGAAGATTGTGTTGTAGTGGCTAATGATGGAGAAGTAGAATTCAATGAAGATGCGCAATTAGTACAAAATAGGAATAAAGGAGAAGTTGTTAGTGCACTTGCAAAGTCAAATTTCAACAATGATGGCAAGTTGGTGTATCTGACTGTAAGAAGCAGCAATAAGCATGTTCTTGATGCCTACGTTGTAGAGAAGCCATGTGGTTTAGTTATGAAACCATTTGTGAATATATTGGTCAAGACTCATGATGTTGTCCATATTGCTAAAATTTTCTTCCAAGAAGTTGTACGTCTCCATAGATTGCATTTAATTATCCTCTCTGATCACGACATAAAGTTTATGAGTTATTTTTAGAGAACTTTATGGAAAATATTAAACACTAAGCTTCAATTTTCAAGTTCTTTCCATCCCTAAATTGATGGACAAGCAAAGGTTATGAATAAAAGCTTGTAGGACTTGTTAAGATGTTTGGTTGGAGACAATGTGAAAAATTAGGACCTAATTCTTCCTATGACTGAATTTGCAAACAAGAGTTCTATAAATAGGTCTACTGGTAAGAACTCTTTTGAGATAGTTTCAAGGGTTCAACCAAGGAAGCCTATTGATTGAGTTCCTTTACCATCAGCAAAACGAGTTAGTGTTGAAGATAAAGGTTTTGGACAACACATGAGGGACATCTTTGATGAGATACGACGAAAGATAATAACCAATAATTTGTCTTATAAAGAACATGCTGAACTACATTATTGATTGGTGGAATTCAATAAAGGAGAAATGGTAATAGTTAGGATTCGTCCAGAACGTTTTTCAAAAGGAAAATATAACAAACTTCATTCACATAGTGATGGACCTTATAAGATCATCAAGAACATAAGTGTTAATGCTTAAGTTTTGGAATTACCAACTAACATGGGAATAAGTCCTATCTTCAATGTTACTTAACCATTTATCATGGACAAGATGAGCAATCCCCAATTGCAGCTATAAGACTTCCAGTCACTCCTTATATTAAAAAGGAAATAGAAGATGTTCTTGATGAACAAATTTTAGCCATAAGACATGGAGGATATCACAATTTCTTGTCAAGTGGAAAGGAAGATCGATTTTTGACAGTACTTGGATTCTAGAATAGGAATTTTAAAAGTTGAATTTATAAACACTATTTGTCACATTCTACGTTAGAACAACTTAAGAAAAGCCTGGGAGAATTGATACAAAAGAACTTAAAGTATATAGAAGAAATAAAAGAGGAAAAATTAGTCAACCACAAACCTTAATTTGGTGGGATGAAGATTGTGAATTGAGTTGACAACAAAAGATAAGGGTTGAAATTTAAATTATTTTAGGATTTCTTATTAGATAATAGGAAGTTAAATATGTTATTCTGTTTTACATATGTTATTCTAGTTATTAAGGACTTATAAAATTTTTATTAGAATATGATCTAAATTTGTTAGGAACTTTTTCCTACTAGAATAAAGGTTCTAGGAACTCTATATATATGTGTACTTAGCCTTTCAATAATAACAAGCAATCTGAAAGTTTTCTACAAACTTGAGCTTTCAACTAGACGGTGCAATGCACTCTTAGACCTTGGGAGTAATTCCCAATTTCCTACCTTCTATTCTCTATGTTCACCACAAAATTCCAACAACCAAAATCCTACCTTCCGGCATGTTAAACCCTTAAATCCTAAGCCTAAATTTTCTGTAATCAAACCTTAAAATTTCAGCTATACAAAATCTACAATTTCAACATTGCTAGCCAAAATTTAATCTTGAAACTTGATATTCCAATAGCCTAATATCAATCGTATTTCTTAATTTTGTGATTTTGAGCTACTAGTTAATAATTCTTCTATTTGTCCTACATCACATACTAAGACAAAAGAGTAGACAAACTATAGCTAACAATCCTCAACGATCACCCAAATCATAAAATGATATTATCATGATGAAAATTGCAATTAAAGAAGAGCTTCCTTAAGAACGTGATGAAAATTATCTACCTAAATAAAAGCCTCACTACCAACAGAAATTGCCCATACTCTTGATATGTCACCACATCAGAGGCATAATATAGAAGCAATAAATAACTTTTGTTTGGAATTTTAGTTCATTGACATGTGTATATATAAGCAATTAACAAATAAAATAATGAAAGTTGAACTCATCCATTCAACTAAAATCTAAATTCAATGTTCCATGATTAATGCAAAACAAAAGTTACAACGATGCAACAAGTGGCAACCTTAATGGATCCATTCTAGAAACAATTCAAGTTGTGATAGAAATGAGGGATTGCTAATAACTGATGGGGTCGGTTGTTTTCCCTTTGAACATGAGACTATGAAATTGAGCAAATATATGATGATTAGAAAAATTGCAATTTTTCGCAGATAGGAAGTTTAACTTTTCAATTTGATCAATATAGGAACAAGAGTTTACATACTTTGTAATGAAGAGCTTCTCGTACACCTCCAGGATAAAGAAGAACATGTGATTTTGCGGAAAGCAATTTGAAAAGATTGATTGCTGTAACTGGGACTGCTCCCATTAATTTGATCCAATCAGTCACAGAAAACTGACTAGTTGAATTCTCAAACCTACCCCCGAACAGTTCAGGATGTGTCATGCCACGTATCATTATCTTCTTTTCCCTCAAAAACTCTTCAACCAGGGAATAAACTTCAAGTCCCATCAACATGTGGTAACCAACTATTAAAACCGGACCTTCATTAGGAACCCCACCAAGGCCTTTCACAATCTTCCCATCATCCAAAGTAGAGAATATAGCAGAACCAATAGCAGAGCGTAATAACCTAAAGGTTCATTTGAATGCAATATCAGCTCTATCCATAGATACGCCCAAAAAAAATATCAGCAGCAAAAATTGAACTTAAGGTAATAAATTCTTTGATGTAATGGGAAACTACTTCAACAATCTAGTAAAGCCAATGTTAAGCTAGATCCCAAATTAGGAGAACATAGATGGGGCTCGAAATGAACTTATTTTTATCTTATACAATTGAAATAACAGAATTTTTCATGGTAGAGAATAGGATTCCTTGTCCAACAAAACATCGCGATGTTGAATAGCAATTTATGAACTCACACCAGAGATAAAATGATAAAAAGAGAGGCACAAAAAGACCTTATAATACTGTTAACCATGCATAAAACAACTGTAAACACTAGCTTCTTTTCAGTTAATGTGGTTTCGCTCATAAAAAATGAAAGAAGAACCAAGATAATTTGATGTTTCACATAATTATTTTTCTTGTGGAAATCATGTGTATAGTTTTAAGAATTAAGGTTCTAAAAACAAGGTAAGGGATAAAAGAATCAAATATGGAAAAGACGAGTGCCTCAACCAAGTGGCTAAGATATTGATAGAGAAAATCAGGCTACGCAAACACAATATTCCTTTTGGACTGTCTGATTTGCATATGAACATTCAAAAAAAAAAAAAATTGATCTGCGCTTCTGTTATTGGGGCACCAGGTTTATCCTTAATTATAGATGTAAATGAGTTGCATGAAGATAATTTGAAGAACTACACAAAAGGAATATATTGGTAACAAACTTCCTACATTGCATTACCCAATGTCATCAAGTGCATGTTTCAACTCTGACATGCTGGGTGGTACAAAGTCTCTGACATAGTCAAGCCTCCGAGACCGACGATATTTGTTAGTACCTTTAATAATTGTCAGCAAAGTAATGCTATCTTCCTGAACCATCATAAATAAGGAAACAGTTGAAGAGAGGGAGGGGAAAGAAGACGCAGGAGTGAAAACAAAAAGAAACTAACGCCAAGTCTGTAAATGTTTGACGTTAAACGTCACAAAAGAGAGTTGATAAATTTAAGGGCAGATATACGTAACTTGTTCAACACATGAGTCAAAGAGAAAAGTTATAAAGGCCTTAATTAGATAAAAGATGCTCAATGTGATCAATTAATCATGCACAGACAAAACAAGAAAAGGATTTTATTCATTTTACATCTGATGAAAGTAAAATTAATCACCAGGAGTATCCAACGTACAGCAATATCATAAGCATTCCGAATCTTATCCTTCCTGATTTTCATGCTTAAGTAGTTGATTGTTTGAGAAGAAATCCCACTTCAGTTTTGAATTTGTACTATAAAGTCACATTAAACAAGGATATATGCGCAGGAATCTAATTCGAGGAAGATCCATCTGTTATATGGGTGTGGAAGTGGATGAAATTCAAATAATTTTGAAAAAACTTAATATTGGACTTATATCAACGTTTCTGTTTTAAATTTACTTCCAAAAGTGTCTAATGATCAAACAATTCGTTGAGATCACATAAAGGTAAAAGGACAAGAAGTACTGTACTACTGAACATATTCAAGAATAGGGTGAGGGCCCCTAAAGATACCATCATTCAACTACTGTTTAATGATACCAGATTGTACCGATCCTGTATTTCCCAAGATAAAACCCATCAAATGAAATGTCGAAGTTTAGAAGCCTAGAACATGAATGAATATGCTTTCACTCCCAAACCCTCTCGTCACATACTGATCTAACTCATAGGTAGCACCAAGAGTTGGCGGTAGAAAATATAGACATGCATCATGAGAATGAAAGGATGGACTGATATTGAAGGAATCCAGTAAAGATTTTGTGTGAATAGATGCTCCATTTGTTAACAACTTTAAAACTTACAAGCATCGCAGAAAAATCAATGCTACAACTCAAGTATTACATGCATGGAACATAAAAGAATTTCAATTATTTGAGAATTACGCATGCTTTGTAATCTTCACCTACCAACAAAAGGCTATGCCCATTTTCCTTGAAGATACGAACTGTGCAATTACGCAGTGAACTTTTAAGACGTTTAGCTTCCTCTGCACTGGGAAGCATATAATCTCTGCCACTAAAATGCAAATACACTATCAATTTAATTAACTACTAATTTATGATAATACAGAATTGACTAAAAAATCACAGTTCAATGATATTGTGTATGAGATCAGAAGAAGTATTGATTGCTATAATTATTGATGGTAACTTAAATACTTTGATAGCTCATATCCACAGCTCAGAGATGTCCTACAAATCTATAACCTAGAAGAGGTTCTTCCCTTTTATCATTTCTTCTATTTTTCTAATTCAAAGTGTAATCTGATCCAAAAATGTAACCATAAAAAGAAGCTTCTATATAATTTAAAACATATTAAATGCAGGAAAGGGAAAATGTCATTAACGGTCAGGAAATTGTAAGAACATAGAAAAGGAATTTCTTTTAAAGGTGAATACAATCAGATCCGCTAGACAAACATTATGAAGCCTAAAATTACAGGCTTTTGGTCACTTCAGAGAAAGAGACTTAGTGGGCGGGAATGAATCAACAAGAGAATCGAACCAGACCATGGACGGTGATGTAGCAAGGTCAATTATCTTCTAAACCTCAAGTTGGTTCTCGAGAATTGGGAAAAGGTAAATTTAAGGACCTAAAGTTATTTACAGCTTAGTTCCTATACGCTGCATCTCTCCTATACTCTAATTAAAGATTCGATACAATCTGATATGAACCATTACAACCAGAACAAGCAAAAACTATTAAACCTTCCAGAAAACAATCAACATTTAACCAAAGAGACACAAATGGACGAAATACTAAACCTTAGGGAGAATAAATACCTAGCCAGTAGTAGCACTTCTGCACTTACGGCATGAAGACGAGAATTAGCATCTCGAGCAGCTGATTTTAGCAGTTTCAGCTTCCAACGAAGAGTATCCTTTGGTATGACATCAGCTAAACCCTGAGATGTCCGACATTTGAGCACATGTACAGCCCACATAAATAATAGTCATATATCTATAGATCAAAATGGGAACAATTATCAAGAATAATAAAGAAAAAAGGAGGAAGAATACCAGCATTATGTGAATGGTGAACAACTTTATTTGCCTGAATGCCTCTCTGTTAGAGAGTAATCTTATATCATGTCACATATTGGAAAATTGGTTATAGCGTTTATTGGAATACTACTGATGAGCTGATATCAAACAAAGGCCAAGCCATTCAAACTCATCCTAGTCATTCTTTCGTTACTTAATAGTTTCTTTCTGCGATATTAACAATTACGAGAAACACCATGTCCAGAATTTTACATTTGCAGACTGCAGTTGTTAATAACAAAATCTCCTCCAGATAAGAAGTGAAATAGTAAACTGAGCGCAAAACCTATGAAAAGGAAATAGCAGAAAGAAAATAGTACCACTGTTGGGTAATATATTTCTTACTGAAATTAAAGGTAGCATAGAAGTGAGGTTGTCAGCCAATTTCTCAAGTTGTAATCTTGGGGGAAGTGTATTTTCAATGTTTGTCATTGCCAACTTCAGTGGATTACCTGTTTTCATAAATGGGAAATATTAGCATAATGAAGAAATTTTTTCCGAGTCCAAATGTTTCAGCAGTAAGTATGAGAAAGAATCATGAACAGATTATGAAATAAAGGAACCAACATAATTGAACAGAAGATAAAATATGATAATACGAAAGCAAGACAAGATATCATGTACCCATAACAAAGCTAAGAAGATACGGCAATCCATCGTGCAATTCATCTGGTAAACCCTCCAAGAGAGGAAACAAAGGTTGCAGCTGTGACCTTCCGAATGATGTAGCTAAAGTACAAGGTGAAAAATGTCAGATAAGCTCCCAACTCAACCACAATCAGAGTCTCATCAAAATTGAAGTACTTCTGAGTACATTCTTCACGAACAAATGACTGCATTTAGTGAACGAACCTGGATTGGCAAGTATCAACACAAGATCTATCTTCGGGTTGCGAGCAGCAACAGCAAGAGCCAAGCATCCTCCGAAGGAGTCTCCAACTACATAAATTGGTTTATTTGGAAATGTGGCGTGCTCAAGCTTTAGAGTTTCTTCAACAAATTTCACCAGTCCTTCATGTAAGATTAAATTCCCATTGCTTATTAATATATGAAGGAATATCAAATTGTAAAGTTGATCTCATACAAAACTACAGATGAATTGGAATTTTAGCTCCAATATACAGAAGATAATACCATCAAAAGGAGTTCGATCATACACTGGAATATGAAGGCATCGAACTTCAAAAGCCCTGCATTTCCCAAAAGAACAGTAGAGAGCTTTAACTAAGAAAAGTACTGTGTAAGGAACACAATGTCAGACAAGTTAGGCCTGTTGAAGACTAGAAATGCTTTCAGTATAAATCATTGATGGAAAAAATAATAGTTCACTTCAAATCAGTTTTAAATGCAGATGGAAATTTATTTTATTAGTAATGAAGGGTGTTTTAATCATCATCTCCAAGCATCCTTCTTTTTATTTTTATTTTTTTGAGGATGATAACCATCATCTATTTCATGTCCGTGTTACACTGATCTTGCCATGGATTGGACCAATTTGAAAGCTAATTATAAACAGAAAACACTAAAACCTGCGTTCTTGAACTTACTTCCCAAGAGCTTTGTGGTGCAAAGTAAGGCCCAAACCAACGCCATCAAGCCCTGTGTTCATTAATATGAAAGGAAAATTTCAAGATTTCGTGAAGTTACAATCCTAAAAGAATTACCCACAAACATTAAGTAAAAAATTATAGAGCAAATCTCATGTGGGGAAGCGACTAAAATTCAGAAGTTAGAAAGTCCATTCACTGACAACTAATGATTTATACGTACAGGTCCTGCAACCCCAATTGAGTGATAACAAGTTACCAGGCAAAAATAGAAGCAACGCAGCATCTGTTAAAGGTTGTCCACACTCAACTGGGCAAAACCACCGGGGTGGTCCTCCATCAGGTTTAGTTATTTCCATGGCTCCATCAAGATAATCCTTTACCGACTTTGCCCCATACCCGTCATCCCACAATACTTCCATTTCATTTGAAGCTACATCTTTTACCAACTTTTTCTCAACTCTAGACTTTAACTTCCCATTCCTGCCATCAAGCAAAGTTCTGCTCTTGCTTTTCTCGTCAGTGACTCTATTAGTGAGTGCCCCATTTGGCTCTTTCCCTCCACTGAAAATATTTCCATTCACCACAACAGAATCAGATGGCACTACCATTGAATCAGTTCCATCTAAACTCTGAACTTTAACTCGAAATCGATGCTTAATCTCCGAATTTGTGACACGATAGGGTGATACATGGAAATTAACAAATGATGCCATGACTTTAAGAGCGAATGACAGACAGTTAAGACCTGGGCACTGGTTCACAGTCTTAACACTTTGAAGTTAACAATAGTTTCAACAGCATATTAGAGACTTGGGAGCTCCTTCAAGCACGTGCACTCCAAAGAGCTGCAAAATAACATGTTATGTTGAAACGTTAAACAACCACGTACTGATATTCAAAGGATAACTTGGAGCCTCACTTCGTATGGCTATGACATAAACACGTTGGAAGGTGTCTAAACAACACTAAACAGAAATATCATATATCCTCGTACATGTGGCTTCTTACCCTTCTTAAGACTTCGAAACTGAAAAATAACAAAGGTTACGACCATCACGCGGCAAAAGGACATTTATGACACTGCACTCCAGCAGCTAAAGAAAGCTGACATACACTCGATAGCCTCCCAGAATTCACTCTCAACTGAAGAAGTCACCCCTTGGATGCCCACAAGTCCACGAGAGCAGAAAAGGACAGATTGACACCCAAAACAAAATTTGAACCAAACTCGGCAACAAAGTTCTAGTATACAACCGAGCCAAGAACTTTTTTGGACGGGGAAAAAAAGCCGACGGGATTAACGGGATCACATCCTCTGCCTTAAATCTCATCTATATACTTAATATAAGTTATTTATGGATCATATTAATTAGAACAGGGTATTCTAACTCGGAATAAACGTCGCAAGGTAAAAAAAAAAAGTTTTACATGGACGATAGAATAATACATAAGTAAAGTACCAAACAAAGATTTGGCATTTAGCTGGTAACTAGTTGGAGTTGACTAGAGATGGCAACAATGACTTCGAGTGCTCAATTCGGCCCGTTTTTGACTCGGATTTGGCTAGTCGGTCTGGACGAGTTATGGGTTAACCCGGCTTAACTTACGACCTGCTTATTTTTTTTAAAACGGTAATATTTTGAAATTTTAAAAAAAATAAATAAATATTAGACTAGCCGACAACCATAGCCTGGGCCATAAGTTGATCAGCCTACAGCCTGGCCGGATTATGGGCCTGCTCATCTCAGCTAACTGGGCCACAGGTCGTTCCTGTCTAACACATTGATACACTTAGAGGTGACCAATTTTTGAAGAACCATTATCTTACTTAATTGGTACACCAATGGGTTTGGTAGTAGTGTAGTAACAAAATAACATTCCAATATTTTTTCTTAATTATATATGTTGATCAATATTTAATATGTAAATTTATAAGAAATAATCTCTTTATTAAAAATGATAAGATTGTATATTATCAAAATTTTCAAATTTCGCAACTCAGCGAAACTTTAACTTAATGATATCGATAACGATGATAATTGATCAATACCTAGTCATGCATTGGAACCAACATCCAGAGTGACAATACGTAGGTGTTTCTTCATTTGCTTTCAACAAGTCTTTTTCTGCACATAGATATTTTTAATGGAATCTTGAATGGTCAATTTTAAGCTAATTTCTTATCTAACGTTGTAGTTATCAAAAATGAAGTTAAAAATAATACAATACAATTGGATTTCTAATTATATGAATTAAGAAAATAATTTGACCATATTTAACGTAAAAAGTGTTTCAACCCAAAACTACTAGAGGCAAGAGAGGTGCTTTGAACTACAAGAAAAAGAACAGACAAAAAGTCACCGCTGATGTTACATCGAAGGTGAGAAAGTTTCAGGAATTATGCAACAAGATAATCTGGAGCAGAAAGGAACTTAAAGTGGCATTCTGGAAAGTTGTTAATTATTGGACGATAATTGACTCTGGAAGTGGAAGTTACTTTATGGTTGTCGTCAAAAAGTATATGATCACATTCTCTCAACTCAACAACAACGTTTACTATTTTCAAAGAAATTCATTTTAAGAAATAATATTACACAACCTTATTCCTGTTAAGTAAAGAGGTTGTTCCGATACCTTCTCTCAACTCAACTACTTGCGTGAATCAACTCTTTTCTGCAGTTGAGAGGATTCAACCTATTGTGAAACTTGAGAGAACATTTATCATGTTTATTACGGTGAGATGTAGTGACACTTTGGTAATTTGTGGTGGATACGATGGAGGTAGGTCCGAATTCTTATATTGGCACATGTATCGAATATATAAATATGGTTAATATATTCTAAAGTATCAAATTTTTTCAAATTGCTAAAGCTTTTAAATATTTTTAATTAATTAATCAATTTTTTATAATTTTAACAACGCAATTTGAAAAGTTAATGATGTTAATATTTATATGATTCAGCTAACAAAATATTTTTTATCTATAAAATATAGACTTTCAAGTGAAAAATTAAAAACCAATTAAACATTCTCGCAGTCTAAAAAACAACTATAATTCATACCTAGAACTTATACCATAACCCATTTTATTTCAAAATACCCACATCATTTGGGTCAGTGATAAGTTGCAATTTCATGGTGTTGTCAATGGTTAAAGAAATTGAATTTTGCTCGGGGCTCTGCAAAATACAGTCAGTTGACTTCAAAATGCAGTAAATTAAGGAAAAACAACTCTAACCAATAACTTCATTTTTTAACTTCAAATGGAATATTTTCAGCATATTTTTTTTAATATCTCTTTTTTTAACTATTTAAAATTTTATATCACAAATTCAATTATTTTAATAACAAAATTACATTACATTATTTTATTTTTGTAACATAT
>JAOQML010126551.1:0-18324 GCA_027568935.1 Erythroxylum urbanii | reverse complement strand
ACAACTGCATGAGCATGAGATGTGGTAATTTACCACACCTGGACCCGTTTCTCTGGTCCGACCCGTTCTCTGGAAACAGGATGTTACAATAAATTAAAGCATTTTTAGGGTTTGACTAGAAAGATATTTTAATCAATTAACTTAGAGATAGGGGTTGTATGTCTTGAGTAAGAATATGGTTGTAACTTTAGAATTTCTATTGCTTTAAAAAACTAGGATTAATAACTGAAACAAGATAGCTTCAATCATAAAAATGTTCTAGGGGGATTCTTTATCTAGATCTTGATTATCAATTGTTAGTTTATTATTATCTATTACTTTGGTTTATTATCTTAGATTAGTAACTTTAGTTTCATTAATCTTTTCTTTCAATTCAATTAGTTTCATTAATCTTTTCTTTCAATTCAATCATTTGTTGTGTTTGATTAAATACTAAAATGACAGTTAGTACTGGTACTAGTAGTCCTTATGAGAACAACATTCATATTTGCTAGACTATATAATAAAAAAATAGGTGCACTTTCCTATTTATATTTAACATAGTTAAAAAAATGCAAACATCAAGGTTTTAGTGCTATTATTAGGAACTAGGATATTAGGAATGCTTAGCTTTTAATCTAACCATTTTTTCATTTTAAATTATTTATTTTAAAATTTATTTCTTTATCTTATTTTTGTTTATTAAAATTATTTAGTTTATGACTAGAAGTTTTCACTAGTATTTAAGTTAGATAAAAAGATTGAAAGGACATTTCTATAAAATTTAAGAGAGAGAAACCTAAAAATTTGAGGTGGCTATAATTTTTAAAGTTACAATTACCAAATACAATAAAAGGATAGGAAGGACAATACATTATAGGGTAATATGTTAGAACCTTACGTACTAGAATATAATATAGCATTTTTAGGCCATAATTGAAAGCCAATAATTTTGAGATCAAGCCTAATATGATTTAGATGGTTCAATGATTTATCCACTTTGATGACTTACTTGATGAGGTTCCAAATATAACCATTTCAAATTTATTACCACCTAGAACAAGCTTGATAAGAAGTTTTTAACTAGGTGCTTTCCTCTAGTATAAACAACAAAACTCAAGAGCATTTTATCCTTTCGACAATTAGATAGTGAGACATTGTATGAGATGTAGGAGAGATGGAAGATAAAGTATCCATAGTATAGACTCGATGTGGGATTGCAAATGGAAACATTTCATATTAGATTAAGTTACCCATTTAAGTAGTTGATCAATGTAACTTTGGGTGGGGCTACTAACTTTAAAAATGTTAAGAAACTATAAGAGGTTATTGAAAATATTCCCATGAATAATTACTAGTAGGGAAATTTAAGCCTGAAGACCAAATTAGGTAGCATCCATAATGTAGATGTGGTGACAATGTTTGAGGTGAAGTCAAAAACATCGAGTAAAAATATCGGTAATATATACAAAATAAGTGATGAGTTGCAATATTTGTGGTGAGGAACATCCTAGTCATAAATGTCAGGCTCCTTATAAAATAAGATAACTAACTGGGAAAGCTATTTTCCATAAGGAATTAATAGCAAAGTAATCTCTATAGTAACACCTATAATCTGAGGTAAATAAACTATTATAACTTTTTATGGAATAATTGAAGATAATAAGGATAAATTCCTCCACCTATATTTTAGTAACAATAATATAAACTAGGAAAGCCAAGTTTTAAGGAGCTAATTGTAAAATTAGATACTACATTTAAGACTCAACTCTAGATTAGTAAAGTGTCTCTTTGAAATCACCAAGCCTTTATCCAAAACCTAGAAAGCCTAAATGGACAACTTGCTAAGCTTTTTCTTTAAAAGGTAGTAAGGTACTTTAGAAAGGAGCTAAAAGTTGAAAAGAAGAGAAAGCAAAAAGGAGAAAGTTGTTGTACATGAAATCATTTTTTGGATAGATAACTAAGTGGTTGATAGCTTCAGTCATGAAAATTGGTATAGTTCACAAATCTATTACTATATCTATAATTTTATTCATAGTTCATTCTATATTAAACTTTAGAATGTTGAAGTCTCCTTTTCCAAAAAGAATGAAATTAACCTAAGAGTTTTAGTAATTTAAATGTAATTTAATTACGCATCTAGTATAACCAAGTTTTCTTAGTTGGGTTAATAAGGTTATAAAAAATAATTAGATTTTTGATTTCCTATTTTAAGAATAATGGATTTGCCTTTACTAATACATGATATTCTTTTAATCTTTCTCAGAATTAGTGTAATATTGGAAGGCTGGGAATAATCTTCTTTACCAACCTAATTTATTCTACTTTTCATTAGGATTGCTTTTTGTTTGTATATTCTTATAGGATAAGGAGAAAGAGACAAAGGAGGAGCCAAAGAAGGAAGCAATCAAAGAGTACTAGACAAATGTTTCATACCTAAGTAAGCTTAAAAAAGATAAAAAGGTAGAAAATTTTGGTAAGTTTTAGAGCTTTTTAAAAGATAATCTCAATATTCCTTTTTTAAAGCTATTTAATAAATGCCAAAATATGCTAAGTGCTTAAAGAATCTCCTTTCTAATAAGAAGGGGCTCAAGGAGTTATTAATGATTACTGTTAGTGAGGAGTACTCTGCCATCCTACAAAATAATCTACCACAAAAAATCAAAGATCTAATGAGTTTTACTATTCTTTGTAATATTAATAGTTTGTCAATAGAAAAGGGTACTAGTAGATTTAGGAGCAAATATGTAGCACCACACTACCATCCGACACGTGCCTATACGCCTATCAGAAGTTCGAGCACATGCCCAACGGAAGCAGTACACTAACTATATCACTTTCACTTATCTCATGGCATCATAATTTAAAAACATAAATATCACAAAGTCTAAAACCCAAATTTCTCATCTCATTTCATAAAACATGATATACAATGTAGTATTACATACAACATCCACGTATACAGAATATCAATGACCTATCAGAGTCTACAGCTTTGTTTACAAAACATGTTACATGCATGAGGAATTAAACAAAAATTGTGTCTAAATCCTTCAGTCCAGCTGACCAACTTTTGAGCCATTTCTTCTATCCTAAAAGTAGAACTAAGTTTCTTTTAGAATGTCTTAGTATCTAAGTAACCTCTCTTATACCTGAAAAATCAACGTTACAATTTTGGTGAGTTTTGTAAATTCAGTGGATTAACCATCCTTGATGGTTCATTTATATCACATAACACAACAACTCATACAATGACATAATTCACATCATTTCATCTATCGTCATGTAGCATTGCAAAACACTTTGTTCACAATTTTCACATTTATTATTCAACACAATTCAACAATACATTGCAATCATTCAAAACATACATATCAAAGATATATGCAATGTTCGTGAGATTCTCATTCGTTTATTATGTTGTTATGACCGAGTGCCTTTTTCACTATCCCGTATTTGTTGTGAATACCGAACTCATTAATATTATCCCTTATCCGTTGGGGATACAGGGCTCATTTTACATAGCGAGCCATAGGCTCTTACCAAATTCTGAGTTTTAAGCTCTTTTACACTGGCAACTTCGGTCACAACTACCTTTATCTTTCATGCATTCATGTAATGAAATGCACCACACGTATTTAATCATTGTGTTCAATCAATCACATTCACATTCGGACCTAAGTCCGACATTTAAGAATAATGTTGAGGACACTTATTTCATCAAATTCACATACAATGAGCACTTCCAATAGTTTTCATACATCAAACGCCTAGGACACTTAATGTCTAGAATCAATACATACACAACACATAACAATCCAATACCGAATTTAAACAAAAAAATAATTAAAGTGAGACCATCTAGGTTACTCACAGTTTGTTCTATATAGCTTATTGTCTCGAGGTTCTGGCAATGTCTAGATGCAGTCGCTCTAATTGCTCCACTATATCATGTAGACATACACATTTAAACATTACTACTTTGCACATTCATATGAATACTCAACCATATACACATGTATATGCGTTATATATAATGTATGTTCAATGACAATCCCAGGTATATTTCCTTAATACGCATCTCATAATCAATTAACAACAACTTTCAATCATTATTTAATATCTAATACACTTTAATCATTTTAATCACCTCATTCATCATCAACTAGGTTCATTTAAGATCTCATTCAAACCTAAATACATCGTATGGAAGCACCTTAGCATTAATTAGTTCATACATTACTCAAAAGTCAACTCTTTTTCTTCATAGGTTTACTATCGTGACAGAAACTTTTAGGGTTGGTCATAATTATAGTAGTCCTACCACGATCATGACAGAAACATTTTCTAGCTAGGCCACAATCGTGGGTTAGAGGCTATGATCGTGACATAAACTTATTTTTGTCAGGTCACAATCATGGGGTGAGGGCCACGATCGTGCCCTACACTTTCTTCCTCCATTCACACAAATTCGACATGTATTCTAACATTAATTTCACACCAATTTTCCATAATTCACTTCCTCTAATACAACCTCATTTCATAATAATTCAACTACTAATTTGATTGCATTAAACTCTCAAACCTCTACTCATTTGGTTGATCATTTTCAACTAAATCTCATCATTCATGAAATACTATCTTTTTCCATAACATATCTCATTCGTAAGCATCAAACAATTCATTTTCCAAAATTCAACATTTCGGATTCATAAACTCTTCATTCATAACTCCATTTCGGTTCACTAGCATCTACACACAAATCAAATTCCATGATTGATCACAAATACCAAAACAGAACATATTCATTACACTTTCATCTTCAATGTTCTGCACATATTCTACTTCATTTTTCACCTTCATTTAATTCCTAACTGTTACCTTAATTCATCTCATTTCAAGACACGATAATACTTTTTTTTATTAGCTCTAAACTCATAAATTATCACTCATCTTAACACAAAGCAATACTTAACTTTATTTACCTCTTCATCCACACATCATCATATTTCAAACTTCCTTTTTCATAATCATTCATCTCTTAAATTATCGTCATAATTGCTTTTTACCAAACAATTCATGAATAACATTATCTCACTAAAATTTAAAATATAATCTCTTTATTAATCCACCTACATTAAAACACATATAAAATTCCATGATCAAATCATCAATCTCAAATTACTCATCATAAATGTTTCATTTAACACTGCTCGTGAAGATTAACAAGCTACTTACTTGATAAAACTCCAAGTTCTTCAAAAACACCACGAAGCCCTAACTTCTTATGTCACAAGATCATCATCTTGAAGGTGGATTAGGTTAGGTTTTCTTATGGAAAATGAAGGAGACAATAAAACGGAAGTAGCAATTGATAGATGGAAGCAAGGTGTAACGCTGATGAAGGTTTAGTGAATCAAAATCGTGAAGAAGAAGAGAAAGCCACGAAAAAGATGAAAACAATAGTTAAAATGAAAGACATTAAGGAGAGTGTATTGTAAAAATGTGAAATCGTGAGAGATGAGTGGTGAGTGGTGGTGACACTTGTCACTACCACTTGTCACCTTCCTATGGTCTCATTTGAACCCTTATTAATAACTAGTAATTAATTTAAATTTCTATTGTCAGTCAATACTTATTTTTACTACCATTTATCAATTGTCTTGCCACTCGACATTTTTTCCAATCCAAAAATACCCAAAATTTTAGAAATTTCCTAAATTTCACCAAAAATTCTAAATCAATACTTATACACACCAATTCAATTTTCAATACATATAAGCTACAATTCATATCACAAAAATCACATTTATAAATCAATTATACCCAGAAAATTTCTAAGAATTCATGTACAATCATTTTAATGTGTGCAAAAATTAATATTTACATGTGTGTGTATGCTATTATGCACAAGCATGAAATACACTTTCTAACTTCTCAATAATCTCTCATGTACAATTTTCTAGGGTTCTAACCCTTAACATAAGATAGTGGGATGTTAAAAAATATTAATTTGATGCTATATGACATGTTTAATAGATTAGGATTAGCTGTACCTAAGCTAACTAGGATAAGCATGTAATTAGCAGATAGGTCAATTAAATATCCTATAGGCATTATAGGAGATATTTTGAAAAAGTTTGACAAGTTCATCTTTGTTTTTAATTTTGTGGTTTTTTTATATGGCTGATGGTATAAAGGTTCCTTTGACCTTAGGATAAACATTCGTAACTACTGCTAAAGTTATGATAGATGTGGTGATGGAAAATAAATCCCAATTGTAAGGGAAAAAGAAGTATCTTTTAAGATATTTGAAGTTATAAGACAACCTAATAACGAAGTTATAGGGACTATTGCTTTTAAGTGTTTGAAGTCTTTAAATTTATATAGAGGGCCACCATGTAATCAGTTGTCAAATTAGAATTATGTACCATGACCATTGCAAATTCTGTGTTTGACATGGGAATGCATGAAAGTCCTAGTTTTAAAGATGTTCTAGAAAGTTAGGAGAATTTAGTTGCCACCTTAACAATCCATAAACCCTCTTCTTTCAAGTGAACCATATAGATCCATTTCACCTATATGTTTTACTTCTCACTATAGAACTTCTTTGCTAATAAGGATCTGGTTATTGTTCTGACTGAGCTCACTCTTATACTGCCTTCCTACTTAGGTAAACAAAGTGGACTCCATTTGATGTTAGGAGTCTTCTTTAGAGCACCAATAAACATTAACATTGTGAAGCAAACTTTAGCAAGTAGTAATTTGCATCTATACAACAAGAATTTATTGCACTAAGTGTGAAGCTTTTTTTTTTAATTAAGCTAATAGAGGAATACAATAACCTAAAATGAGTTAATAGGAGATGGGAACTCCTAAGTACCTAAAAGGAAGTTGTCCTAGTTTTAATCTTAGAGAGTAGAGAATTTGGTAGGTGTGTCGTAACGATAGTCAAAATAAAATAACTAGACTACTACTATAGCAGTGGTGAGTCTAGGTCGATCCCACAGGGAGTATTCGGTTAGCTTATGAAATGAAATTAATTTTGGATTTAATAAGAAAATAAAATAAAATAAAATAAACCTAATGAAAATAAATTAAAGAAAACATACGAAAAATGATAAAATAAAGGAATTCGGTAGGGATTCAGTTTTTTAGTTCAATCTCAGCCTACATCCTAATCAAACATAATTAATTGTTTGTTGTTCTTTTATCTCTTTTAGAAATTATAAGTCATAGATTAACAACAAGCTCTGTTAATCCCGATTTTACCTTAGATCCTAGTTAATTACGAGGCGCTCATTAATTAGCCCTAGCTATCGGGAAACTTAGAATAAGCTCTCTAAATTTATTTGGACAGCCACCTTACGAATAAGAAAAATAGACCAATTTAGGTAATAATCACATAAGCTCAGATTATTGAATCTATGTTATGTTATCTCTCATGATTTAGAACCATTAGTTGCTACACATGAATCAGAAATACAATGATTATGTATTGTATTTGATTCTAGCAATAAGTTTTCATAAAAAAACAATTCAATAGAGAATTAAAATCATCATCATTTAAATACCCAATCAATCTATACAAGATAACAAAATCAATTTCTAATGAGAGAAAGAAACAATAAAACAAAAAAAAATGCTTAACCTGGGTCGTCGGCGTCAATTTTGCCTCTGAACTAGCATCGAGAACTTAGCCTTCCATGGGTCTCCCAAGAAAAATCTTTATCCCTCACAAAAATTTCCCCAACCGAAGACCACCTTTCTGTCTCGCTACTGCCACTATTGTTCTATTCTGTATAACCTCTCCTTATTATGTTATTGATGTGACAAATAATCTTAGTTCATCTCTAATACTCACATCTCCTTTTTTTTCTTCTACTACCAGCTCTCTATTCTCCCCTTCTTTAAACCCTACAGTAGTATGAATGACAACGTTTGCATTCTTTACAACCCTTTTGCAGTGTTCAACGCTAGCTTGCATGTTCAACGCTGGCATTTAATGCCATGCATTAAATGCAAGTGATGCTAGAGATAAACGCCAGCTTCCTTTTGCTTTAGGTTTTGCTATTGTCTTTTGTCTTTGATTTAATCCACTTGTGCATGTCATTTTGTCCTTCAACTCCCAGCTGCTACATGGATTTTTCTCTCTTGTTATTTTCTTCATTTTTCCAGCAAGCACTTTTAATTCTTCTTCTTTGTATTTTGATTTTTTCTTCTTCTTATCTGTTAATTTTCTTCTTTTTGCTCCATAAAGACAAGTGAAAATTAATCTTCGAAAAATGGCCCAAATGTAGTGCTTTCGACTCACTTTAATTTCTTTGCTTCCAAATTGTACCTAAAATCATATATAAATTAAAGTGAATATCTTAAACATTTTTGTATCATAATCACTAAGTGTAAATGATTAAATGTATTAATAATTAAACACATGTCAATTTCTCCCACACTTAGCTTTTTACCATCCTTAGGCAAAACATCCAAATTAAGCTGAAAGACCCGAAACATTTACTCAATTCTCATATTTTCTGAGACTATATAATCATAACCAAAGATGAATGACTTTCAAAAATCATAGCAAGAATTCAACATTCAATGCTTCTACTGATGATCAATTAACAAGCATCATCTTTGGAAACCGAGCAATCTAATGGTAGACTCGAACAATTTATCTAAGTAAAATATATCTATAGGTACAGTCAACATCATTCATAATCATGACAATCCATAACTTTGCATATCATTTCATTTCTCCACCACTATAATTCACATGCAAAATTAGGGATCAAAGGACTTTTCAAGATTGTAATGTGGGCTAAGGTAAGGTGAGATATATTTGGGTTAAGTAGCATGAGAGTCATTAAAGCTAGTGAAATAAATGCAACACTCAACTATACCATCAAATGCAAAAACCCAACATTCACTCACTATTGTGTACATTAACTATGATGAATGCAAAAACAAGTTTTGTAACTCAAACTTGAGCTCTTACACACAAACCACATTAATCACAGCCAAATTGAAGGGATCACTCATACAATTTATACCAACAATACATTGAAACAACAATAAGTGAACCTTTCAAGACAATATCTACTTCATATTCAATATACTCAAATAACCCATTCATCACAACTTTAGGAGAATGCATTAATCATAAACAACTTTTCAACATATATGCACTTGCTCCTAGATACATTTATTTAAACATATATTTTTTCATTCTTTTTCTTTTTCTTTTGTTTTCTTATTCTTTTCTCTTTTCTTTCTTTCTTTTCCTTTCTTTTCTTTTCTTTTTTTAAACATTAAAAGAAGTTACATTAACATGGGAATTTCAATTATAAAACATCCCAACATTATAACAAACCCACACATATGGACACCCCCACACATAGAATTTTGTACATCTACAAACTAAACAAGCATAAATGCTCCACTAGCTTATGGCTTGGGTAGGACATTTGGGTAAGTATAAAGCATGTAATGTGGTTAGTACACAAAGAAAAAGTATAAAGCTCAAAGGGGTTTATCAGGGGAAAAACCTTGTCAATAGGCTAGGTTCTTTGGCTAATTTAGTTTATGAAAACAAAGAATGCCTAATCATATCCATGTTAATGTATGTGACAAAAATGTGGTCTCGAATAGAAATTCAACGCAAAATCAGGATGTACATGTTATGAAGGTCACACATTATCAAAAGACAATGAGACTGATATGAATGTTTAATTCTGATAAGGCTCAAAATCTCACCAACTTAATCTACCACTAGTCACTATTTTTCTAAAGATAATGCACATCAACTAATCACAAGGGCAAAAGTACATGTCAAAGTTGCTATGAAATTCTCTAGTCAATTCACTCTCTACTCATGATTAAATAATCCTATAACTAATAGAAAATGAGCAAATGTTTCTTTATTTTTTTGTTTCTTTCTCTCATTTTGATTGAAAACTTAAAATAAGCAAAAATAAAGCAACAAAGAAACACACATGCATAAAAAAAAAAAATACGAAAGTTTAAAAGCAAAGAAATTTACTTCCCTTGGGTTGCCTCCTAAGAAGCGCCTTTGTTTAGGTTCGCTGGCTTAACTCCTTCTCCTCACGTGACAAAATTATGATCTTTTGATGAAACATGCAGTTCTTCAACGTGAGGTTCTTCAGGATAGTGTCTTGGTTGATAATCGTTCCTATTTAGCTCCTTACCTATCCTCAGACTTTCAATCTCGACTGAGTCTATACCCTCGGGAAATATTTCGAACATCTCCTCATCTTTTTCTTCCTCGTTTAGCTCTTTCAATATGCTATGTAAAGGTGAAGAGCTAGTTTTAAAAAAATCATGGACTCAGTACTTACCTCGGAGCTAAATGATATGTCCTTTTTGGCTTCGAGCTTTTTCTCAACTTCTTCTTCCTCACAAGCAAATCCTTGACTAATACACTCAAGATTCTTAAGCTCCTCTTCACTCTGTAAGGTTTTCTCACTAATATCCATCAGTTACTCCTCAGGTTGATATGGTTGCTTCTCTTTGCTTTGTGATGCTTGGCAGTTGATAGCTTCCATCAATTATTCTACTTGACTTGTCAAGTTCTAGATTCCAGAACTTGTTTCCCACTGGGATTGCAAAGTGTTAGTGACATACACATTAACTAATTCTTCCAGGGATGTACCTGAGTCTTGATAGGAAGCTTCTGGTTTGTACGGGAATTATTGTACTTGCTACAAACTATCTTGGAAGTAATTAAGCTGATTATCCCATCCATAACAAAAGTTAGGTTGATCGGTCCAAACATTGTTATATGATTGAGAATATGAATTAAAGAAAAAATTACTCTCATCCATGTCAAATTTAATTTTTAAATTTTTTCATAAAAATAAATGAAAACAATCAAAAGATTACGAAATAACTGAAAAGAAACTAATTACAAACAAATATATACAAAACACAAATTAAAATAAATAAATAAACTAAACATCGCACTCCTCGACAACAACGTCAAAATTGACAGGTGCGTCGTAATGCTAGTCAAAATAAAATAACTAGACTACTACTGTAGCAGTGGTGAGTCTAGGTCGATCCCACAGGGAGTGTTCAGTTAGCTTACAAAATGAAATTAATTGATGTTTAGGTAATGGTGGGTTTTGGATTTAATAAGAAAATAAAATAAAATGAAATGAAAACAAATTAAAGAAAACATGTGAAAAATGATAAAATTGGAGAATTCGGTAAGGATCCAGTTCTTTGGTTCAATCTCGGCCTACACCCTAATTAAGTATAATTCATTGATTTGTTGTTCTTTTATCTCTCTTAGCAACTATCAGTTGTATATTAACAACAAGCTCTGTTATTTTGAATTTTTTCTTAGATCCTAGTTAATTACGAAGCGCTCGTTCATTCACCCTAGCTATTGGGAAACCTATAATAAGCTCTCTAAGTTTATTCAAACAACCAACTTACGAATAAAAAAAAAAAGACCAATCTAGGTAATAATCACACAAGCTCAGATTATTTAACCTATGTTATGTTATCTCTAATGATTCGGAACCATTAGTTGCTATACATGAATCGGGAATATAACGATTACGTATTTCATTCAATTCCAACAATAGGTTTTCATGAAAAATGATTCAATAGAGCATTAAAATCATCATCATTCAAATACCCAATCAATCCATACAAGATAACATAATCAATTTCTAATGAGAGAAAGAAACAACAAAACAATAAAAAATGCTTAACCCCGGTCGTCGGCGTCAATGTCACCTCTGAACTGGCATTAGGAATTTAGCCTTCGAGGGGTCTCCTAAGAAAAAGCTTAAGCCTCTATAAAAATTTACCCAATCGAAGACCACCTTTCTGTCTCGCTACTGCTGCTATTGTTCTATTCTGTCTAACCTCTCCTCACTGTGTTGTTGATGTGACAAATAAACTTCTTAGTCTATCTCCACTATTCACATCTCCTTTTTTTCTTCTTCTACCGTCAGCTCTCTATTCTCCCCTTCTTTACAAGCCTACGCTAGCATGAACGACAATGTTTTCATTCTTTACAACCCTTTTATAGTGTTCAATGCTAGCATTTAACGCTAGCTTTCATGGCGTTAAACACAAGCGATGGTAGTGTTAAACGCTAGCTTCCTTATGCTTTGGGTTGTGCTGCTTTCATTTTGTCTTTATTTTAATCCACCTGCATGTAAGTCGTTTTATCCTTCAACTCCCAGCTACTACATGCGTTTTACTCTCTTGTTATTTCTTCATTTTTCCAGTAAGCACTTTAATTCTTCTTCTTTGTATTTTGATTTTTTTCTTCTTCTTTTCTTTTAATTTTATTCTTCTTGCTCCATGAAGATAAGTGAAAAATAATCTTTAAAAAACAGCACAAATGTAGTGCTTTCAACTAACTTCAATTTCTTTGCTTCCAAATTGTACCTAAAATCATATATGAATTAAAGTGAGTATCTTAACCATTTTCATATCATTAATCGCCAAGTGTAAATGATTAAATGTATCAACAATTAAACACATATAAGAATTATTCCAACATAAGAGGCTACGATATCTGATATATAAATGGAGCTTTTATTGGGTTTGAAACTGAGACTAGAGACATATTTAAAGGAATATAGTGATTTCATAAGAAGTCATATTGACTCATGGTTTTCTGCATTTATAATGATAATTAGAAATTTTGAAATGTTAATATTGGTAATCCTATTGAGAATTTCCATAACTATTGTGAAAAGATATAGAGATTAGGGTGTCCTTAACTAAAACCCCTTGTAGCCTTGAACACTTGTGATGATTCTCTGTTCCTAACTACTAAAAAAGACACTAAATTGATACAGGGCTTGATCCAAGCTACAAACTTGACAGGATAGTCAAATGCTAACAAAAGAGTTCAAAATGGAATCCTAGTTAACAAATAAAAAGCGTTTGTGAATTTATTTTCAAAGCATAAGTCTTAATTTTTTTTATTTGAAGCGTAACCCCTTAATAACTTCTGTGTAAGGCTTATATTGTCACCAATGTTCCCACCCTTCATATACGCACCTTGACTTAGATTAATGATGTTAGGGAGTGTGGATTCTAATCTTTTAGCAATTATCTTTACAGTGATCTTATAGACCACATTGCAATATGAGATTGTTCTATATTGATTAAGATTGGAAGGATTAGGTCATTTAGGGACCAAGCTAATGTATGTCTTATTCAATTTTGACATCATCTTATAAGTGTTGAAAAACTTTATAAGTGTGCTAGTCACTATTAGTCCTACTTGGGTCCATTTATTTTGGATTTTACATTAAAGCCATCAGGGCTTAGAGCCTTGTCAAGATTAAAAGAGAATAAAATCGATTTAAGTTCCTTAATACTGACCTCTTTTAGAAATGATGCAACATGTTGGTGTATGATAGGAAACTTAAGAGAGTTAGTTAGTTCCCCTGAGAGTGTCCTTACTTCACTGCTTTTTCCTAGGATATTAGAGAAATGTTATTGGGCTAATTCTTTAAGTTTTTATTGTTCTCTACTTCACTACCATTATAGTCTTTTAAATATAGAACTATGGTGTTGTTTCTTCTTCTTTAGATGCAACTATAGAATAATTTTAAATTCTTGTCCCCTTCCTTATACCATTGAACTCTAACTTTTTTTTCAGTTGTGTGTAGTAAGACTTTAGAAATTTGTAGTAGTTCTTGAGCTCTAAAGCCTTATTAGCTTTAAGAATAAGATCATGAGGATTTTTTTAAAAATTAACCAGAGCTAAGTTAAGGCTTTTGAGAACTTTTACTTGACTAAACTTCAAACGATCCTTATTATGCTTTAGTAGGCTTTTACAACCCATATTAATCTACTTTAAAACCATTATACATTTGTAACTTTGGCTCCCTTTACACACTATGTTTACCCCCTTTTCCGCTGCTTGTGACAATTGGGGATGATTCAAAAGTGAGTTAAAGAATTTAAAGGCAGCCTTCGTACCATTCTTCATCTAGTTTAAAGTAAATTCAATATAGGAGTGGTCTAAGATAAGAGAGTTACCAAATTGTGAAGCATCCAACCATTTGTCATTCACCAAGCACCTTTATAACTTTCTTTTCATAGCCTATCTCCACTTTATCTGTTACTCCAAATATAGAATGAACCTGTGAATCTAAGGTTTAAAGCCCTAGTGCGAAAGTGAGGTTAGGCAATTCATGATGTCTAGTTGAAGTATGCTTCAAGCTACTATTGGTTTATGAGGGGAGTAAGGTACAATTGTAATGTCCTAATAGAATATAAGGAGAAAAGGTGGATTAAACTTTACTTTAGAGGTTAGCCCATAGACTTCCTTTTTGAAATTCTAAATTGAAAGCATAAATCATAGATATGGCTAATTGGTGACTCGGTTCCTCCAAAATTACCTCATAAAACACCATTTGGTTTATGTTACTCTAGTTTACAAGTTGTCTAAAGGAAGGGTCGGAAGCTACTATCACTATTCCCTTTCAGTGGTATGAGTGATTACCTAGGATAGTACATTCCTTTTGTAAAAAATAAATATCTTTATTGAATAAGACCAACTTTATTTTGATCTTAAGGATCATAATAAAATAAGGCTGTATTTAGCTAAAGATATCCTTTAAAGCCATCTACTTATTTAGGCAGTTAAGCCCTTTAGTTTTCTATACTAGAAAAATCATTAATTCTTTTTAGTTTTGATCTTTTTATTCCATATAAAATTGGATTCAGGGCTTAGCTCAACCTACTATGTTTGAATGGCTTTCCCTTTAAGACAGAGAGTCATATCATATTGGAAATTCAAGTTAACGTTTTCCTTAATTCTTAAGGCAACTTCCACTGAGATTTCTATAGGTTCATTTTAACCACTTCCATTCACTATCTCCTTTGCATTACTTTCCTCTTCTACGGTGTTGACCTATGTTTGAGTAGGCTTGTTAGGTTCTTTTCCCTGTGTGACCTCTAATTTCTCAACAATATCAATAGTGTCCTGTGTTTTAGGCCTCTATAATTTAACTATTCATTTTCTAAATGGATTCCAAAGATATGTAATCTTGATAGAGTCTTTTACCAATTCTCTATCACCATTGAACCTTATTATCTGCACTATATCAGGGAGCTCTTTTCTAGCCTCATTTTGAAAAAAATATAGACAAAACCAATCCTTTTTAAGTTCATAATATTGTCATTAAGGGAGATTGGTTACCCTATTGTAGGTGTAGTTTGTAGCTCAAATTTTAAGATAATAATATGGGTTTCTGCATCTTTAATAATCAAGGTTTTCCCTGAACATGTCATAGTCCTAGTTGAAGGACCTTCTGGGTCATATCTTTTGAGGCAAAGAAAAAGATGAATAGATCCTCCTCTATGATAAGGTTATTTACTAGACCAAGCCTTCTCTAATGAGGGTTTGTCCAATAGTTTACCACTAGGTATGCAATATGCTTCTTAAAAAAACCTCCGATTAGGGCTCTATTCCATTCCTCGGCTCTCATGTGAATAACCTTAATAGGGGGAGAAACCAGGGCTTCCTTAAAAGAGGGAGGAACATAGAGTAGCTTACCAAAGCTTTTAACATCTCTTGACCACTTGGGAAAAGAGGGAACTCTTTTAAAGAGAAGGGGTTGTTCATAAAGGGGGTTAACTGTAGCACCCCACTCCTAAATGACACATGTTTGTACGCCCTTTGGACGAACGTGCACATGCTCGATAAAAATGACGTTCTAAATTTTTCATTTTAATTACATTGTATGGCATCATATTTAACATAATGTCTAAAACCCAAAAATTTCCTCATTTCATTTCATGAGCCATGATTTACAATGTAGCATTATAACCACCATCCATGTTTATATAAATATCAACCTATCAGAGTCCACAACTTTATCTACAAAGTATGATACATACATGAGGAATTAACAAAAATTAAAACTAATCCTTCATTCCTAGCTAACTGACCTTTGAGCCTTATCTTCTATCTAAAAGGTGTACAAAATCTCTTCTAAGCATTCTTAGAAGCTAAATCATTGCTCTCTCAAACCTGAAAATGTCAATGTTGCAATTTGGTTGAGTTTTGCAAACTCAGTTGAGTAACCATCCTCGATGGTTCACTTTTATCATGCAACACAACAATTCATGTTATCATCTAATTCACATCATGTCGATTATCATAAAGTAATATCACAAAACACTTTGTTCATAATTATCACATTTCAACAATCCTACACAATTCATGATTTCATTGCGATCATAAACAGAACATATTCATCGTTAAGCTTTCACATATTTCATACAAGAAAAGTTCTCAAGACATTGCAATTACTCTATTTATTCACAGCATATGTTTATGAAATATTTATGAGACTTAAATTCATTTATTACGTTGTTGTGACCGAGTGCCTTTTTTACTATCCCATATCTGTTGTGGATATTGGGCTCATTCATACTGTCCCTTATTCGTTGGGGATACATATTGAGCCATAGGCTATTACCACAGATGTCTGAGCTTTAAGCTCTTTTTTACTGGCGACTCTGGTCACAACTGCCATTATATTCCGTGCATTCATGGAATAAAATGCATTACACATATTCAATCATCATATTCAGTCCATTACATTCGCATTCACTTTCTCATTCACACTAGTCATCAGACTTGATCCGGCATTTAACATAAAAGTTGAGAAAACATTTATTCAAATACATTCACATTCAAGGAACACTTCTAATATTTTATTCATACATCAAATGCCTCGGACATTGGATGTCCGGAATTTAATAAATACATATCACAATAATTTAGTACATAATTTAACAAATAATCATTCAAGGTGATACCATCTTAGGTTACTCACAATTGCTCCCTTTAGCTTATTGCCTTGAAGTCTCGACAATGTCTGGAAGCGGTCTCTTAACGTGCCTTTTTATATGCGATCACATACATTTTCACATTACTATGTTGCACATTAAGATAAATAGCCAATCATAAGCACATTTGTGAATATATCATGTATTATGCATGTCTAATGATAAATTTTCGGGTATCTTTCTTTAATACACCTTATAAACAATTTACAACACCTTCCAAGCATTCTTTACTCCAAAATACGCTTTAATCACCTTAATCCTTCCACTCAACATCAAATAAATTCATTTAAACTCTTATTTAAACCTTAATAACTCATATGGAAATACCCTAGCATTCGTAGGTCTAAACATTGCACCATCCAAACATTTTCATGAAAAAAAATCATTGCCCACGATACTTTTCCTGCACTTTTTCTAGATTTTCTCAGGTAGATTTCAGGTCAGACTTGTATGGCTATTTTGACCTAAAAACTGACATTTTCTGTAGCGTTCCGTTACCATGGGGTGCATACCGGAACACCCTGCGGACATTTTAGTACATAACCTATGATAATGATGCGCTACATTCAATCACAACACTCATTTAACATGGCATCATCTATCTTTATTCTCTTATAAAACATCATAAAGAAAGTCACAATATTTTTAAACCAAAATTTTCCTCATTTCATTCACAAAACCTAACGTTATACAATGTATCTTTCAAACATCCATACATGTACATCATCATAGCCTAATACAAAATATGCTACATGAAAGAGGAAATTATATAAAAAGTCTATCTAATCTTTCCAACCCCAGCTGACCGACCTTTGAGCCATTTCTTCTTTTTCCCAAAAGTACAAGTCTACACTGCTTGTAGCGTCTCTCAGTAGTTGAAGTCGTCTCTCGGTCCTAAAAAGTCAACGTTGCAATTTTGGTGAGTTTTGCAACCTTAATGAGGTAACTATCATCGATGGTTCACTCAATTCATGCATCACATCAATACACGTAACATATTTTTCACATCTTTTCATATTCATAAAATATCACCTTTCACTTTCAGAACAATCATAATGGTCATTTCATTCATGTAAAATACACATATCAAATATAAATGCAATGCACGTGACTCAGTTTCATTTGTTACTTTGTTGTGACTAAGTGCCTTTTTACTAGCTCATATCCTTTTGTGGATACCGAGCTGTATCAATTAATGTCCCATATCCCTTAGTGGATACCGGGTACATGCACAACTGAGCCTAAGGGTCTTATCACGTTCTAAGCTTTAAGCTCTTTTAATGGCGACTCCGGTCACAATTGCCATTATCTTTCATGTATTCACGTAATGAAATGCTTGATACATATTCAATGATTACACTCATTCAGTCACATTCACACTATTTCTTACTCACATTTGTCATTAGACTTTAGTCTGGCATTTAACATTGAAGTTGAGAACAAATAGTCAGTCATATTCACATTCAAGTAGCACTTCCAATACAG
>JAOQML010126530.1:0-18327 GCA_027568935.1 Erythroxylum urbanii | reverse complement strand
TAGAGCTGCAAAATTTCCTTGACATGGATGAGTTGTTGCATAAGGCCATCATGGTAGAAAAGCAATTAAAGATCCAAAATGGTTCTGGATCGAGTTCTTTGAAGAGAAGCTCAAGCCAAAGGAGGAAAGTAAGCCTAAATTCTCTACTCCAAATCTTAAGGGTAAAAATGACTCTAAATCCTCTTCTTCTTCTAATCCTGCTTATAAAGTTAAGTGGTTTAAATGTCAAGGTTTTGGTCATATTGCTTCTCAATGACCTAACAAAAGAACTATGATTTTGCTTGAGAATGGTGATGTTGCTAGTGAAAGTAGTGACAATAATGATTTTGATGATGTGCCTCCATTGATGGATGCTTCCAATGTTGATTGTGATGCTGAGGTTGGTGAAGCCCTTGTGGCTAGGTGTGCTCTTAATATCCAACTAAAAGAAGATCTTGAAGAAAAGCAACTTGAGCACATCTTTCATATAAGTGTCTCATTAATGGTAAAATTTGTAGCATGATCATAGATGGTGGAGGTTGTACCAATGTTGCTAGCACTGTACTTGTTGATAAGCTTAATTTGCCTATTTTGAAACATCCTAGACCATATAAATTGCATTGGTTAAATGATTGTGGTGAGCTGAAAGTCACCAAACAAGTGATGATTGCATTTTTTCTGTTGGTAAGTATCATGATAAAATTTTATGTCATGCTGCACCTATGCATGCTAGACATATTTTTCTTGGTAGGCCTTCGTAATTTGATAAGAAAGTTAAGCATCATGGATACAAAAATTGCTATTCTTTTCCTTTCCATGGTAAAAATTTTGTGCCGAAACCTTTTAGGCCGATTCAAGCTTATGAGGATCAAGTGAGGATTAAGAAAGAATGCAAAATGAGAGCAAAAGAAAAGAAACAAAGAGAGGTCGAAAAGAAAGAAAAGAGAGAAAATAAAATGAGTGGGAAAATGAAGAAAAGAGAGTGACTTTATTTGCTAGAAAAAGTGAGATCAAGAGAGCTTTAAAATGTGAAGACTCTTATATACTTTTATATAAAGATATTTTCTTAACTATTAATCAGCTTGATCCATCTTTGTTGTCTAGTATTTTGTCTTTGTTACAGGACTTCAGTGACTTATTTCTGGAGGACATTCCTAATGGATTGCCCTCTTTGGGAGGCATTGAGCACCATATAGACTTCCTTCCCGGAGCTTCAATTCCGAATAGGCCTATGTATAGAGCCAATCCGAAAGAAACTAAGGAGATCCAAAGACAAGTTGAAGAGCTTATGAAAAAGGGCTTTGTGAGGAAAAGCTTGAGCCCATGTGCTATGCCGGTTATACTTATTCCTAAGAAAGATGGCAAATGGAGAATGTGTGTTGATTGCAGAGCCATCAATAAAATCACAGTGAAATATCGTTACCCTTTCCATCTTTTAGATGATATGCTTGATGAGTTACATAGTGCTTGCATATTTTCTAAAATTGTTCTTAGAAGTGGGTTCCATCAAATTCGAAAAAGGGTGATGAGTAGAAAACTACTTTTTTAGGTTGTATGAGTGGTTACTTATGCCTTTTGGCTTGACTAATGCACCTACTTCTTTCATGAGTTTGATGATTATGTGTTTCATCCATTTATAGGAAAGAATGTGGTTGTCTATTTTGATGATATTCTAGTGTATTCCAAAAGTTTAGATGATCATGTGAAACACTTGCGTGATGTGTTTGGACTTTTAAGAGAATAAGCTTTATGCAAATTTAGAAAAATATTCCTTTTTCGTGGATACTGATGTGTTTCTTGGTTTTATTGTAGGTGCTAAAGGGCTTAAAGTTGATGAAGAGAAAGTGAAGGCAATTACAGAATGGCCAACTCCCAAGAATGCAAATGAAGTTCGGCGCTTCCATGGCTTGGCAAGCTTTTATTAGAGATTTGTGAAGGACTTCTCTACTATTGCTACCCCTTTGAATGAATTGTTAAAAAGGAATGTGATTTTTAAAGGGGATTCACAAGAGGTTGCTTTTAACACCTTGAAAGAAAAATTGATCAATGTTCCTTTTCTTATTCTTCTTAGTCTTTCTAAAGGTTTTGAGGTTGAATGTGATGCTTCTGGAATAGACACTAGTGCTGTTTTAATGCAGGATTCAAGACCTATTGCTTATTTTAGTGAAAAACTAAGTGGTGCTGCTTTAAATTACTCCACTTATGATAAAGAGTTGCATGCTTAAAAAGGTCTTAGAGACTTGGAAACATTACCTGTGGCCAAAAGAATGTATCATTCATTCTGATCAAGAAAGTTTGAAATTTCTAAAGTCCCAGGGTAAATCGAACAAGAGACATCCTAGGTGGATGGAATTTATTGAAACTTTTCCTTATGTTATTAAACATAAACAAGGGAAAGAAAATGTTTTGGCTGATGCTTTTTCTAGGAGATACTCTCTTCTTACCTTTATGCATGCTAGACTACTTGGTTTTAGGATGTTGAACGGTATGCATGAATTTGATTGTGACTTTCCAGAAATTTAGAAATCTTGTGAAAAACATGGTATTGATAATTTCTATAGATTTGATGAATTTCTATTAAAAAAAGATAAACTTTGCATTCCATGTTGCTCTATGCATGAATTACTTGTTAGAGAGACACATGGTGGTGGATTGATGGGTAACTTTGGTGTTGAGAAAACTTTAGCTCTTTTGCATGAACATTTTTACTTGTAGGCATGCAAAATCTAAGGTTCAATCACATGGTTTATATTCTCCCTTACCCGTTCCCTCTCATCCTTGGGTTGATATATCTATGGACTTTGTGCTTGGATTGCCTAGATCATCTAGTGGAAAGGATAGCATCTTTGTGGTGGTCGATCGATCTAGCAAGATGGCTCACTTTATTGTTTGTTCTGAAACCATTGATGCTATTTATATTGCTAACTTGTTCTTTAAATAGGTTGTAAGATTGCATGGATTGCCAAAGACTATTTTGAGTGATAAAGATGTGAAATTTCTTAGTCACTTTTGAAGAACTCTATGGAATAAACTTGACACTAAACTCTTGTTTTATACTATTGCACAACCTCAAACGAATGGTCAAATTGAAGTGGTAAATAGAACTTTGACTACATTGTTGCATGCGATCATCCAAAAGAGCTTGAAGAGTTAGGAAAAGTGTCTCCCACACATTGAGTTTTCTTATAATCGTGCTATTCATTCTTTTACTCAAATTTCTCCTTTTGAGATTGTTTATGGGTTTAATCTTTAGACTCCTATGGAAATTCTTCCAATGCCTTCTAATGAGTTTACTAACCTTGATGGTATGAAAAAGGTTAAATTTATGCAGGCGTTGCATGCTAAAGTTAGAGCCAACGTTGAGAGGAGAAATGAACAATATGCAAAGCACGCCAATAAAGGTTGAAGGTGTGTTATATTTGAACCGGTCATTGGGTTTGGGTGCACTTAAAAAAGGAGAGGTTTCTAGAACAAAGCAAATCTAAGCTATAACAAAAAGGAGATGGCCCCTTTCAAGTTTTAAAAGGGATTAATGATAATGCCTATAAAATTGATTTGCCTAGCTCCTATGTTAATGTTAGTGCTACATTCAATGTATTTAATTTATCCCTCTTTGATGTTGCAGATTCAAGGACGAATCCTTTCGAGGAGGGAGGGAATGATAGAGAACCATGGGTATGTGAAAGAAAAGAAGAGAAGCGTACATGGTGTGATTCACCTTAAGGAAGCCTAGGTTATGACTTGCATGGACATGAGCTTATAAAAGGAGGCTTAGGAGTTGAAATTGGATCAGATTTGAGGTCTGAATGTGCAAGGCAAGGGGCTGAACAAAATTCCCATATCAAAGGCGCAACATTCAAGTCTAATGTTCTTAAGGATCCATTACAAGATGTTGAAGGCCTAATGAGAAGAGCTAGGGACAAAGCAATGAAGCAGATAGAGCCTGTATTGTTGAGTCTGATTTTATCTCATAAGGGTCCAAGAGGCTTTGTCTTACTCCTTGAAGCCCAACATGAAGTGTCCAAAGGCCCACATGATGGGAGACCAAGTAGGAACTTGCCCTAGAGAACCTTCAACAAGATGGAACTATGCCCAGGAACAAATAGAATCAAACACACACAGAAGCACAAGAAACAAAATTGAAAAGATAAAAATAGAACACTAAGAGAAAAGGGGTTAGAAGAATGTTGGTCAATGGAAAGAACCCTAAGAGAACTTGTCCCTTAGAACCCTAGCAAGAATGGTGGTTAATGGAAAGAACCCTAAGAGAACTTGTCTCTTACAACTCTAACCTTGGGACGCCACAAAGGAAGACCACTTGTTCGATAAATCAAGTATTCTCAGAAAATACAAGGAAAGCAAGAATGCTCTCAATAATACTCGATAGTATTTCTAAATGAAAAATCCCCTTCCAAAGTACATAAAGGGTGCCTATTTATAGGAAAACTTCCTAACTTAATGTAACATCCTGTTACTTATGTTAAGATTAAAATAGTGTTTATAAGAGGATAACGAGAAATTAGGAAGCATAAATCATACTTATGCATAAGGTGGCATACACACACGCGAGAACATTGATTTTTGCACTTAATATCATTGTACATACATTCATTGACATTTTACGATTATGATTGATTTATAAATGCAAATCGTGGATTATTTGTGTTGAAAATTTATTTGGTGATAATAGTTATTATTTCAAAAATTTTGGTGAATTATGGATTAATTGTCTTAATAATTAAATTGGTGTGTATTAGAATTTATTCCCCATTTTTGGAGACATTTCGGATATTTTGGAGATTTATCGAAAATTTAAGGTAGTTTAGACTAGGAAAAATGTTAAAATAGGAGACAAATAGATGTGTGACAATTGTATTAGAAATTAATTGGCAAATGGACAAATTATGGAGTGACAAATGGATAAATTAATGTGTGACAAGTGGACCAATAATTAAGTGACATTTGGTAGCCTTACATAGAGGACACATGTAACACATGCATTGGAGACATGTATCAAGACTTAAAAGAGACACCTAGTCATTAGGAAACATGTTTCTGCAGCTCTTCCTTTAGTTTCACTCAAAACATCTAAACTTCTTGCTTTACCATCACCAAAACACCAGCTTGCTCATTTATGTATATTGGCTTTTGGTTTGTCTATCAACATTACACCTTACAAAACAAAACCTGAATCACTTCAGCCCATTTAAGGTATTCAATTGTCTCTCTCTATCTTCGACTCTCTCCACCAAAAACTTGTTAATTTCTGGAATTTTTTCTGAAGTGTGAAGTATAAACTAAGTAAGTTATGCTTTAAGTTTTATGATAGTGTAAATGACTTCTGTTAACATTTTAATGTTTGTAAATGGATGCATGCGTGAATGGTGTACATTTTCATGCTTGTGGATTGATGCATGTGTGAATGGTGTTGATGCATGTGTGGGTGGTGAATGAAGAAGCAAATTCGGTGTTATGATTAACAAGATGAAGGATGGTAGTGGGTTGGAGCATGTTATATGCAATATTTTACTGAACATATATCTGTATTTAGAACATAACTTGATCTATGAATTTTCAAAATGGATGGAGTTTCATTTAAAGTAAATTAGAGACATAGGGTTATATTTTTCATGAAGAACTGGAAATTTAATTCTATCTCTAAGAGTTTCAAATTTTAGCTTGAAGTTGACTTTGGAATTCTATCATGGTTTGGGAATAGTTTGTAGTGTTTTTAGTATACCTTGCAAAATACTAAACAAAATTGCATGAAATTAGCTTTATTAGAAACTTAAGGCATAAAGGAACAATTTTTCAGAAGAATTGTTTGCCTAAATCCTTCATATTCCTTGTCAAAATGACCATAAAAGATTGACTCGAAGGTTTGTTTTGGGAAGAGCTAGAAGAACTTGGAATAAAAGGAAGTGCATGATCGTGACTCTAAGGGGTCATGAAGGGGTTGTACGATCGTACACAAGCACGATCGTGACATTGGAGGATCAATTGGAAATGCACGATCGTGCACAAGCACAATCATACAGATACTGGCCCATTGGGCTCAGTCAGAAACAAAAATCACAGAGTAGAGCTCTAAATGTAGAATACTGAGCTTATAGGTCTTTCAGACTAGCTACTCTGATCACAATGCCTTTATCTGAATATGCATTTTATGAAATGCATCAATAACAAAATATGCCATGAATAGCATTCACTTATGACGCACAGACAGAATCTTATATTCAACGGACCTCAGTTTGACATTCAACTTTTATTGAGTATTCAGAATTCAGTTGCAACATATGTCATTCAAATTTTAGATGCAAACATAACACTTCCAATACATTCCTGACTATCAAACTCCTCGGACAATCTAAGTCTGAAATTCACAAACAGTTTAATAATTGGAAGTTAAACAAAATCAATCAATCCTAGAAAGATCATCTAGGTTGACTCACAAATGATCCTTTTCACTTATTGCCTTGAAGTCCTGGTAATGTCTGGATGATGTCGCTTAATGTGTTCCTCTAAAACATATCATACATACACATACCACAATTTTACACAAGTATGAATTTATTTATGCACATTCATTTATACTAAATACATAAAATGCATGCTCATGACAATTTCAGGTTCGTTATCATTATTTTGTCACAATATTCATTCATATATCAATACTCAATTTAACAATCCAGACTTATCTAAAAACATACTTTCTGGTCTACTTTGCATGATTATTATCATCAGTAAAGTGAAGTAATTTAGCAACACTTCCTTCTGGGACATTGTTCTCCCATGTCTTAAGTTTCAAATGACACTAAAATCATTCAATTTGATTTAGTATTCTATGAGTTATGCTCATAATACCATAGATTATGTACATTTGAATTTTTAGCTAATACATGATTATACCCTCGACAGCGTACAACTCATATCTCTCAATTCTCATATCCAAAAATTATAAACATTATACCAATCAAAAGCTAAGAGAATACACTACAACTTTTATGAAGACACCTTTGTCTAATTCTGCTTCTATCAATAGGACATGATTTCTGTCTTGGGTAGAATTAAAGTCTCAGTAAATACTCAATTTTGAGCTAGATTAGAGACAGAATTAAAATTAGACTTCTTCATAAAAGTTGTAGCTATATGACTCTAATTTAATCTTAACTAAGAATCAACTCATTTAAAAATCTACAGGTCAAGATATACTCAAAATATCAAAGCATGTTCAATGAAAATGTTCCAATTCACTTCCTCATTTTCATCCTAAATTGTCATTCAACTCTTTCCTGAATGACTTAAGATGGCTATATATTTTTATGGAGAGGAATAAAAATGTGTTATGAGTTTGTTAGTTTGAAAAGCAAGTCATTTGGAGGTTAAAAGAAGAAGCTATAGCTAAAAGAATGAAGGATGTTCAAAACTGTCAAACAGCAGTATACCTTCACTGTGCACGATCGTGCCTTTCCAATTGATCCTCCAATGTCAAGATCGTGCTTGTGCACGATCGTGCAACCCCTTCATGACCCTTTAGAGTCACAATCGTGCTTGTGCACTATCATGCACTACCTTTTATTCCAACTTCTTCCAGCTCTTCCTAAAACAGACCTTTGGATCAATCTTTCATGGTCATTTTGACAAAGAATATTAGATTTAGGCAAAACATTCTTCAAAAAAATTGTTCCTTTATGCCTTAAGTTTATAATGAATCTAATTTCATACAAGTTTGTTCAATATTCTACAAGTTATATTAAAAACACTACATACTGTTCCTAAACCACAACAGCATCCCAATGTCAACTTTAGGCTAAAGTTTCAAACTCTTAAAGATAGAATTCAATTTCGATTTCTTCATAAAAAATATATCCTTATGTCTCTGGTTTACTCTAAATCAAACTCCATCCAATTTGGATATTCACAGATCAAGTTATGTTCTAAATATAGATGTATGTTCAGTAAAATATTGCATATAACATGCTCCAGCCCACTACCATCCTTCATCTTGTTAATCATAACACCGAATTTGCTTCTTCCTTCATAATCCACACATGCATCAACACCATTCACGCATGCATCCATTTACCAACATTAAAACCTTAACAGAAGTCATTTACACTATCATAAAACTTAGCATAACTTGCTTGGTTTATACTTCACACTTTAGCAAAAAGTCCAACAATTAACAAGTTTTTAGTGGATAGAGCCAAAGATAGAGAGAGATAACTGAAAACCTCAAATGGGATGAAAAGATTCAGCTTTTGTTTTGTAAAGTGTAACGTTGATAGATTAACCAAAAGCCAATATACATAAATGAGCAAGATGGTGTTTCGGTGATGGTAAAGCAAGAAGGAAGTTTAGATGTCTTCGGTGAAACTAAAGGAAGAGCTGCAAAAACATGTTTCCTAATGACTAGGTGTCTCTTTTAAGTCTTGACACATGTCTCCAATGCATGTGTTACATGTGTCCTACATGTAAGGCTACCAAATGTCACTTAACTATTTGTCCATTTGTCAATTAATTTCTAATACAATTGTCACACTTCTATTTGACTCCTATTTCAATATTTTTAGTCTAAATTACCTTAAAATTTCGATAAATCTCTAAAATATCCAAAATGTCTCTAAAAATGCGGAATAAATTCTAATACACACCAATTTAATCATCAAGACAATTAATCCATAATTCACCAAAAATCTGAAATAATAACTATTATCACCAAATAAATTTTCAACATAAATAATCCACAAATCACATTTTAATCGCATTTATAAAATCAATCATACCCTGAAAATGTCAATGAATGCATGTACAATGATATTAATGTACAAAAATTAATGTTCTTGCGTGTGTGTATGCCACCTTATGCATAAGCATGATTTATGCTTCCTAATTTCTCGTTATCCTCTTACAAACACTATTTTAACCTTAACATAAGTAACAGGATGTTACAACTCTCCCTTCCTAAAAGAAATTTCGTCCTCGAAATTCTTACCTAATTGTTCGAATAGGTCGGGATATTATCTCCTCATATGATCCTCCGTTTCCCAAGTTGCTTCCTTAGTCGAGTGATTTCTCCATAGGACTTTCACCAATGGAATTACTCGATTTTTCAATTGTTTATTTTGTTAGCCAATTATCTTTACTAGTTCTTCAACATAACTTGAATCACTAGAAACTTCAATTTCCTAAGTCGGTATCACATGAGTTGGATCCGACCGATATTTCCTAAACATACTCACATAAAACACATTATGTATCTGTGCCATTTTAGAAGGTAAGGCTAACTTATAAACCAATGGCCCAATTCTTTCAATTATCTCATAAGGACCAATGTACCTAGGACTCAGCTTGCCCATTTTACCAAACCTAAGCACACCTTGCTAAGGTAATACTCTCAGAAACATTTCATTTTTTACTTAATAATTCGTATCTCTTCAGTATTAATACACTTAACTCTTATTTCTATCTCATTATACTCCATATCTTCAGTGATGATCCAATTAATTCATCTGTCTTTCTTGAGTCACTTAATTTCTAATACAAATCCATTTCACTTCTCAACAATATCTAGAATCAATTCTGGCCTTTCACCATTTTTAGGCTCTTTTTATTTCAATGTGAGGCCAAACGACTCTTTTTGTCGTATAACGCCTTATATAGTGTGGACCTAAGTTCTCCTCACATTAACAATACTGTTACCTCAAATTCAAGAATCCACTCACGTAGTTGGATACTTTACATCAAACAAAATGCATACACTCTCAATAGCATATTCTACCTCTTATGCCTAAGTCTCTGTTAGAAACGGGACTCCAATATTCATTTCCGAGTTGTTCCATCATCATTCTTTCTTAGAAGTAAATTATCTAGTCTACTTAACCTAATTTGGTGAAATTCTTCTTATGTACAGGAGATACCAATTATATCTGATGAATGTGTTACCAACACAGAAAGTTAAGATTACAAATAAATTAAAATGTATGGAGAAACTAGTATGAATGAACAGAAATTAGAGTAAGTCAATGTGAAATCAGAAGAAATTGAATGGAAGGAGAAAATCATTCAAGAAAAGAAGCCATTTGAAAATCGAAAATAACATAAGATAATATTACCTCATTGAGGAATTAGTTACCTAAGGAATTACGAGTACTAATCATGAGCACAAAGAGTTTTGGCTATATTTGTGTGAGTTAACAATGCCCCCGAAAGTATCATGGCATTGAAGAATAAAGTGTCCAAATATATTAGGATTAATTAGTGACTATGATCATAGATGATATATTGAATGTATTCGAAAAGTTGAGAAGAATATTTTGAATACTTGAGGAAATCTTACATATCATGAAGGTAGAAACAATTATATGCCAAGTTTAATCAAAGTGAACCTTAGCTTGATAAAAAAAGAAGTTTTAAGGAATTATAACACCGATGTTAATCATATCGTTTGGATTTGGGGATTATGTAGTATATAATGAGGATTTTACACCAGAGATTAAGATGCAATATGTTGCAACATATTAAAGTGATTTTGTATGCATAGAGACAAGTAAAGTCTCATGAGTTGATTATTTGATACATGATTTGAAACTTGCTGCAATATTTGTACAGTGAAACATTTTGGATCTATATATATAAATAGACAGATCATTAAATTTTGAGGTAATTATTGAGTTTGAAAGAATAAGAGACTGAGACAATGGATAGAAGTATTGAAGGATTATGATTGTGCAAATAAGTACTATCCCAGTAAAGCTAGTGTGTATCTAATGCTTGAACAAAAAATTCAATATAGGAATAACACAAATTCTGATATTAAGGTTACCAAACCTAATGCAATAAAGAACATAGAACGTCAAGTTGAATTTGGGGCAGAATGAAGAATGACTAATTACATTAAATTTTAAAATTAGTTTTGCATGAAAAGAATAGCAAAGCCTGAAGTGAGGATCCAGAATTGTAAATCTTATTGAGGAATTGAAAATGAATATGAATATTGAGTTTGGATAGGAAAAATGATACCTTGTGATTGAAATAAGAAGTATGTGCACACGATAAAGATGATTGAGCAAAAGACGATTAAAGTAAGCACAAATAACAATCTATGCTATACATCCTAGTAGGAATACGATGAAAGAACGTTTGACAGCTAAGGATGTCGAGACAAGTGACTACATATATGAGTTGCCAACAGTCTTAACTGTTGGAGATCTGCTTAAAGCTTATATTTTGGAGTTCATAGGAACATGAGATCAACGGATAGTTTTAATTGACTTCAAACATAACAATCATTATCATAGTGATATATGCCTTATTGTGATGTGAAATATTGTGAATTTGATTGGTTGTATGATATTTGTGTGTAACCTGGAGTGAGATCATTAATGATGGTTTACTCATTGAGTTCACAAAACTCATTCAAAATTGCAACATAGCTTTTCAGGTTCAAAGATATCTAATTAGTCTAATTGGCATACAGCCATTGAAATCAAATATGGGCTAAGGTTCGGGATCAGTTTACACCTACATATGTCTTCAGTGATTTTAGATTTGAACTATATTTATGCTAATATTGTGCAATGTATGTGTGTAAATTTTAAAGTGTAATATCCATTGTGGTAAGTGATGTTTGTAATTGAAATGGACCCAAGTGACTACTGGGATTTAGATGATATGTATAATGAGAGTTGTAACTCTTGTGATTGAAAAAGTTTATGAATAAAGTGGGCCCAATTTGATTATTGACTTCTGCATACGCGTGATATTTTTTTTCTAAAAACTTATACTAAGTTTCCTGTATTTGACTGTTTTAGCATGCCACCCTTACGAGGTTATGTACTTGGACATCACTTAGGATGTCAGGTACGTGACTTGTGAGAGTGGGGTGCTACACTTAATTTCCTAAAGAAGAAACTAAATAAAAGTAAACAAAATAAACTTAGAAATGTGTTGACTAAATGACCTTCTTTCAAGGAAAACAAAGAGGAAACTAATTAAAACATTATATGAACATATTAGACCTTATAGATCACGTGCTTCTCTTTATTTTTAAATGATACTTGATTGTCAAATGGTATTTTAAGTGAGTTCTCCTAATTGGACTCCATGTGGGCCTTTGGACACTTCATGTCGAGCTTCAAGGAGTAAGACAATGCTTCTTGGACCTTTATGAGATGAAATCTAACTCAACAACATGAGCTCATCATTTGAAGGTCATGTATCAAACAATTCAATGATTGCTTCATTGGTTTGGCCCTAGCTCTTATCATTGGGCCTCCAACATCTAGTCTTTCTTGAGGCGGATCACACCATGTATGCTTCTCTTCTTGTCTTTCACATGCCCATGGTTCTCCATCAAATTCTCCACTCATTGGTCCTTCAACATCCACATCATTACAATCCTCCAATAGTGGCATTTCATCATCATTTGAGCTAACACCTTTACCTCACCATTGTCTAAAACAACTATAGTCCTTTTATTTGGACATTGAGAGGCAACATGCCTAATACCTTGACATCTGAAACACTTAAGATCATGTGATTTAGAGGAGAATTTAGCTTCAATTTTACCTTTAGAAGAAGAAACTGAATCTTTGACTTTTGCATCATGTTTTGGTTGTGAAGTAGCCTTACTATCCTTCCATTTTAACCTTTATGAAGAGTTGGAAATTGAACTAGATTTTGAGTTCCCCTAGAATTTAATTTCCTCTCCACCTTTATGGCCTTATACAATAAATCATCTATCTCTACATAATGCTGCTAATCCACTGCATCTACATTCTCCCTATTCAAACCATTAGTGAATCTAGCCATAATAGCTTCTCATGCACTTTAACATTAGCCCTAAGGCTACGTCCATCTTCTTGTAGTATTCATCTACACTCTTGAAACCTTGAGTCAAACTTTGTAACTTTCTACACAACTTTTGATAGTGATGACTGGGTATGAACTGTTTATGCATTACCATGTTCATCTCTTCCTATAACCAAATAGGATCTCTCTATTCCTATAAATACTAAGCACCATTTGATCCTACCAAATGCTAGCATAATCTGTGAATTCCATCACTACCAATTTGACCTTCTTCTCCTTGGAGTAATTATGATAATCAAACATATATTCTACTTTTTTTTCCTACCCTAAGTACAACTTTGGATCATTCTTTCCATGAAAAGAAGGAATCTTTATCTTAATACTAGTGAAATTATTATCTCACTTTGGACAACTTCTCTTCCCCTCATGAAACCAACTTCTTGAAAATCGACTTCTTCCACTTCCTCTATAATAAGTGGCTGATTTCTATAATAGTTTGATTTGTTTGATGTCTCCAAATTATCCAATCTTATATTACGAGTCTTAAATTGATCATGGATGGATTTCATGAACATCTTGTGGTCAAAGTCAACATTTTCCCACTACTACTCATGATTAAACTTGTAAAGAAAGAATTAGTAATAAAACAGATCATGTTGCCCCTATTGGCATTTTATAGCTTAAGTGCTACAAATTCCATTTGATGCACCAAGATATATTTCAAAATGCTTGGGTTTCATGTAAGGAGTTAACCCTCAACTTAAGGGAGCTCAATGAAACTCATGTGATACAGAAACCCTAAGAAATCTGAGTTCTTAAAACTCCCTTAATTCTATTGGTTCATTACCCCAACTTTCTATCCCAAGAACATGCTAGATCAAACCCCAATTTCGTGAATTGAGACCCAATCCTAAAGAAATCTTAAACTAATTCGCATTGCAAGTACTTGTTGTTGCAAATCAAATTCTTGAAGTAACCAAGAAGGCAATCACACCTCTCTTGAAGAAATCCAAATTCTGGAAATTCTATTAATCAAAGATGCAAAAAGTGTTCTTACATCCCTCATCTTATTCTATTTATATTATAGAAAATAAGATGACCTAAACTTTTAAAGCCAAACAATGGGCTTAATATAATCAGCCCATAAAACAAGTTCAAAACTTAAACTAAATAAAAGCAAATAATGGACTTAATACAATCAGCCTATAAAACAAGTTCAAAACTTAAACTAAATAAAAGAAACGAAATTACAAGCCCAAATGATACAATCAACCCTTTTATAAGAGATATTGGGCTTGTCTTCAAAATTTGGCTAAGTACCAGCCTTTTCACACCTCCCTTAGCAAAATTACAAGCTTTGGCATGCCTTGGTGTTCCTCCATGGATGTTGGGGCCTCATCATGAATTTGAGATGTGATTGAGCCTTGAACAAATCCTTGCATAGCTTGCTTAAGCTTTGAAGTTGGCTGCCTTGTAATTGGTCCACTAGACATAGAAAGTTTGTCTTGTTGAGTAGTGTTGTGGCATTGAATCTCCTTGCCATCCTTACCAAGGCCTATTGTATCATCATGTAAGCTATAAGTGGCTTGACGTGACTTTCTCTTAACTCAAGTATCTAAAGCTAGATTAAGGTGAGTGTGGGAGCTCAGTAAAACTAGTTAATAGCTAGAAAGCTGGGGATACGCTCAATTGGACTCAATTGAGATTACCCTAGCTTATCTTTGGTTCTTATGAATTGAAGCTAACTATAATGTGTTCACACTAGTTAAGCTAGAAGAGCTAATTAAGAAGCATGAGTTGGAGTTGAAACCCAAAGCTTAATGGGCAAAATTGGTGGTGTTAAATGAAGGAATCGAGTGTGCTTGAGTGCACAATGGACACTAGGGTACAACCATAAGCTGTAGCACGCCATAATGCATCTTCCCATGCATGAACCTAGAGTGCAAGTTTATTGTCTCCATATGAATACATGAATTCGGCCAATAAAGGATGAATTTGGTCAAGACATTGAATTCGGCCAATGGGGAAGATTCATCATGTACCTTGCCTAAAAATGAACATACATGATACCCTTTCAACAAGGTATGTGTACTTTGGATGAAAGGATGTGTTGTTTTGACCAATGGTTGTGACCATTTGGCCAGAAAGGGGTTCATATACAACAATGAATGGTTATGAGTGTACCTCATGACTTTAAATGAAGATACATGACTCTTTGCCAAAGGATGTGTCCCTTGGCTAAGAGTCATGTTGTTTCGCTAAGAGACATAACTCTTCCAAGAGTCATGATGTTTCGTCAAGAGACTAAACTCTTAGAAGAGTCATGACTCTTCAAAGGCACCTTTTGGTGACCTATAAAAGGGAATTTCATAGTTCCTTTGACAAATTTTTTTTCTTTAGCCGAATACTAAACTCTTCTCCCCATCTTTGACCTAAAAACACTCCCTTCTTTCAACTCTTCATGTGTTGAAGCACTCTCCCATAAAATAGTTGTTAAGCTTATTAAGAGCATTGTGGGTGAACCATAAAGATTGCAACTTTCACAAGTGAGCAACTCTTCTGACCTTAGTGCATTGTGACGAGATCGGTTTACCCCATCCATTCCAACCACGACAAGTTGGAGAAGAAGGAGAAGCCATAGTGGATCTCTACAAGGGAGGCAAAACATCAAGCATACAAGGAGTTATTCCACTGCGTTTCAAGTTGGTATATCATCCTACCCTTTTTAGTGACATGTGTAGGATCTTGTATGCTTATGAAATCATGAGATTTCTTGTTTGAGTTATGATATAAAATCAACAAAACCTCCTAGGTGCACGCTCAGGAGCTTCAATAGTAGGGACTTCACCTCGCGAATATTCATTTTCATCACTTGCTACCATGTAGGCATTTTTGCTTTGTAAATATTTTGGAACTATTGCATATCTTCCAATATGTTTTGGAATGAATATTTGTGTAAAGAACAAACATATATAAAGGTTTTTTAATGAAAGGCATGAATATTAGTTTTTTAAAGTTTATTGATGTAACTGTTTGAGATTCCCAAAACTGATTCCTAAAGCCAAATAATGAGAGTGGACTTTTAGGCACCCCCAAATTAGCTAGGGATCTCCTGAAATCATCAAAATAACATAGTCTTCTAATTAGGCCAAATAAACAACTAATTAGACCTATTTAATGAATGAATTAAGGTGACATGGCTGATTGATCTCTCCAAGCCCAAATTAGCTTCTATTGTTGCTTATCTAGTCCAAACATCTTCAATCAGTCGATTAAGAGCTTCCTTAATCCTTTTAGCTTTAGTCTGAGTTATTGGACCTCTACCAATGTGTAATGGATCATCGAAATATGTTGAACCAGATTGCACCATCCTTTACATGTCCTTAACTGGGTTTCCATCAACGGTTATGGGCTAAATGTGCTAAAAAGGTTGTCAACATTTTGATGGTGGATCTCTATGCAATGGAAGAAGCTAAAACACTTGGAGACACGTCAACTAAGTTCATAATGATGATTCAAGGCTTGGAGCACTGTGTTGGACTTGTTGAAGAAGGCTAACTATGTTCTACAACTAGAACCGACTTGTTTGTAATTAGGCTACTTTGAGCAACTATGGGCCATATGTTGTAATATGTAAGGCTGAATTAGATCAAGTTTTGGATTAAAAATAAGTTATTTAGGACTTAACTAAGTGTTCTAGCATTAGATAAGCTCTAGCCATTTGGGCCTAAACAACCCTTTTAAGCATATTTTGTTACCAGCCCATTATGTCAAAATCCACATACTATCCTTGTGGAATTCAACCTAAGGCATTATTTTTAGTATATAAACAGTCGAAAACTCGGTTGTAATCATATTTGATTGATTTTTATATTCATTTAGAGAACTCATTTTTTATTTCCTTCAAAGACTTGATTTTCATTCAAGCAACGGCTTGTGAAGATCAAAACCCATTCTTTGTAACCCTCAATCCCTTTTTAATTCTGTGGGTGTGGCAAAAATACTTACTTGAGTTGTTAATTTAATCTTGAATTGTCTATCATCATGCTCCCTTACTCATCAATGTTCTTTAGGCTTCCTTTGATAGATACCTAATTCTAGGCTTTCAAACTGATTATCAACTACATCAAATCTTATGGAAAGTTTTTCCAACGTTTGTTACACAATTTTCATATATAATTTGATTGAAAAAGTTTCTTGAATGCCTTTAATATGATCTTTATTGTTTCTTTGGATATGTTTTAGATCTATAAAAATAATATTAGTTTACATCGCAAGCACTCCCTTACATGTTTCCCTTAGGATTGATAGCACTCACGCTCATATTCCCCCATAAATAGGGTTTTGACCTCTTTTAAGCTCACCACTCTTGCCTTTTTCCACTATTAATTAGGTTTCTTTAATTATTTCTGGAAATGATCAAAACAATCAAGAATTAACTTGTAACATGTTGGCATTTTATAGCTTAAGTGCTAGAAATTCTATTTGACGCACCAAAATATATTTGAAAGTGGTTGGGTTTAATGTAAGGAGCGTTAGCTCAATAGAGCTCAATAAAGCTCATGTAAGCTATAAGTGGCTTAAGAAGACTTTCCCTTAACTCAAATGTGTAAAGCTAGCTTAAGGTGAGCACGTGGGAGCTCATTAAAACTAGTTAATAACTAGAAAGCTGGGGATAAGCTCAATTGGACTCAATTGAGATTACCCCAGCTCATCTTTGGTTTTTGGGAATTGAAGCCAGCTATAACACACTAATTAAGCTAGAAGAGCTAATTAAGAGGCATGAGTTGGAATTGTAACCTAAAGCTTAATGGGAGAAATTGGTGGTGCTAGATGAATTAATCTAGCGTGCTTGAGTGCATAATGAACACTAGGGTGTACCATGAGCTGTAGCATGCCATAATAAATCTTCCCATGCATGCACTTAGAGTGCAAGTTCATTGTCTCCACATGGATACATGAATTTGACCAATACGGAAGATTCATCATGTACCTTTCCTTAAAATGAACATACATGACACCCGAAAACCTAGGTATGTGTACTTTGGATGAAATGATGTGTTGTTTCAGCCAATGGTTGTTATCATTCAGCTAAAAAGGGCTCCATGTACAATAATTGATACAACTCACCAAGGCAATGGAGACTTGAGGATGCCAATGGGTCTAATTACAAAGTCACGCTCCAACAAGCTCAAAGCACAATTTTAGATTTATGTACAAGCTTTTATTTCACAAGAACCTTAAGAAGTTTTATTGATCAGGCTTGGGGAAGAGCTTAGGAAGACGCCTAAGTGTGGGTGTACATTGGAGGCATCAAACTAAGAGGGCTAACACTTAGCCACTTTTCACAAGCACAAGTCTAATCAATGGGCTTAGGCTTATTTTATCTTGTAAAGGGTGTGTGGACTTATTTTAGGTTTTTTCATAGGCTGATTTTCATTAAGTGTGCATATGCTTTATTAAAAAAGTCATGTGCATGTTTTATTTTAAGGAACCAAGCTCGTGGGCCTAGTTTAAAAGCCCAATTCGCCCCTC
>JAOQML010126515.1:0-18333 GCA_027568935.1 Erythroxylum urbanii | reverse complement strand
CTCAAATCTAATGATAGATTTGAGTTCCTTGACCCCAAATTACCTTAGAACACCTAGGTTTGGGTTAAAGAATAAAACAAAGTGGTGAAAGATAGGTGATGGCTGAATGCTTCATCTTCTCCTCTCTTCTCCTTTCTTCTCTTTTCTTTTAATTAAAACAAAGTGTTTTAATGTTAAATGAAGAGGTGCACTTGCGACACCATAAAGAAGAGTTTAGAATTTGACTCTTCTTTGACCAAACATGGTGAATTTACTTTTTTGCCCTTAGTTTATGTTAAATTACCATTATACCCTCCAAACTTTCCTAAATTTGCAATTAAGCCCAAAATTTAAGAATAACCAAAACTTTTATTTTCATTTTGGTCCTCGGACTTTTGAAAATTATAATTAAGCCCCTTAACTTTGTATAATTACAAATTGGTCCTCCAAGAATTGAAAAATTACAATTAGGTTCTTTTGTACATCAACTTTTCCAATTAAGCTTTCTAAGTGTCCAATAAGTCTATAAATCGTCTCTAATCACCTCTAAGGCATTAGAACACATTTAATTCAACCACCATGGTCATATCCATCCAATGGACTCGGTTTTTCACACTTAAAAGCTTATATGTTGGAAATCTCCAAGATTTCGCATACCAATGAACTCTAAGTTCATGTAAGGGCATATAACATTTTATATCACTGGCATACGTACACCAAAAGAATTCAAATACATCTTTGAACTCATCACAACCATGTATATATTAATATACAACAGTATCTCCAAATATAGCACAATACAAAAAGTTCAGCGAGTCCGGCGTTACACCGAATCTCCTTTATTCTTCTATATTTGTGCTAAAATACTAACAAACACATCAAGGACCTCAAAAACATAAAATTGAAGCTCAAAAGTGTTCTCTAACCCTCAAAGCACAAATATCTAACTAAATAAACTAAACCTAACCTAAACATGCATTAATTATTCAATTTAACTACTAAATATGGACTAAACTACCCATTAGAACATTGTATAGTCTACAACTATCATATACGCTAATATGGGCAATTCATTTATTATATTTTAGAAAAGTATAAGACACACATTTATACATCCAAGAACTAACATATGAAGTAGTGTGGAATTTACACTTAAATTCTTAATGAATTGTTTTTAAACTTAAAGAGTAAATCCTATATGTAAGTTATGAGCTAGTTAAGGCTTCAACATCTCTCTATATATATACTCCAAGCCCTTTTATTAATTAATTTATCAATGCCTTTTAAATTTAAAATATAAGTTTGATGTTATGATTATATAAATATTTATATATGATGCCAGTTGTTTGAGGTTATATAACAACTTTTAAGAGTAGAATTTAGCCTTTTTTAAAATGTAAAATATAAAAGAATATACTAATAATAGTACCATATCTATTTTTGTGATTAATATCTTTTCTATGAGAATATTGTCAAGAGAAACATCATATTATATTTAAAGTAATTGTGTTTAGTTTGTTATATACTATTCTCTCTCATTAAGTATTATAAGTACCATAAAAGATAGTATTGTAAGTATCGTAGGAGGGTAAATATTTCTTTATTATATTATGTAGTTTGATCTACAATAACCATTTTCAAAGACAAATAGATCATTAAAAATGACTACTAAATTTAAATCTCTATTTACTTAGTGATGATTTTTACGATGACGTAATAATTGCTCATTTTTTAATAGGCTTGAATTTGCCCTTCAATTAATTAATCTATGTTACTATAACTACTTATATGCTAATATATAATTGATTAAAATGATATTTTATCCTTTAGGTAGATTGTTATATGTGTATTTATAAATATATCATATATAATTTATATGAACGAATTAAAGCAATAGTATAATTGTTTCAAATAAATTAAAAAAATTTGTAGAACTTTTCAATTATAACAGTTTCTTATCATTTATTTAGAAGATTAACATACATTAGGTTTGATTATATGAACCACCAAATTTATCTTTTATTGTTAAAACTATAACATTTTCTTTCAATAATCTCGTAATTTTATATCATTTTAACTTAATCTTATATTAGTTTCCTTTTTATAAATTAAAAATATAACAATTATTCCAAATAAGGAAATATATAACGTAGATCAAACAAAATACAACTGGCCAACTATTAACCAACCATTTTACAAAGAATTACAAAGAAACAATTATGTTTATTTCTCCATCTAAGAGGTAGCTATATGTAAAGCAAGAACATTCAATAAAATTTTCTACATTACTTAATAAATACGTATGGCCTTTAGAATCTAATCCATTTGTGTCTCTCTAAGGGTTGAAACTCCATTACTAGCTTTTGTTCCTTAAACAAGTTTCCTTTCTAAAGTGTTAAATGCCATTTTACTAGCATGTTATTGTTGGATCCTTTATATAGATGATGTGACATTATATGAGCCTTAATATCCCTTATAAGCTCTATAATAAGTGTATCCATTTTGATAACTGGATTATGAAATATTCTTTTGCTTCCTTCATTCCAAATCTTATATATTGTATAACTAAGAAAGATCACTAACAAGTCATTTTTTTCTAAAATTGTTGTTCAATATAAACCAATTATTTAAGTTTTACAAATAGGGGTTATTAGGAAAGATATTGCAGAGTGACTAATATGAAAATAAACCTGAGTGTTAAATTTCTAGTTAAACAATAAGTGAATAATTGATTGAGGCTTCTATTTATATAAGAAACATATTGATGGGATGTTCATGAAGTTCTTAAGTTTGTTAGTGGTGTTTAATTAAGCACCATTTGAAAGCCAACCAAGGAACCAAAGAAATACAAAGGCTAAATTTTTGCATCCAAACCAACTTATGCTAGGATATTTTAGGAGTATGGTTTCTTATTAGTTATTTACAAGAGGAGTTTGTGAAGTTACCTTGGGAGCTACATTTAGAACGATTATCCTGATTATGATTAAGTGAAAAGCTAACAATATGGTCTCTCATATTAAAATCTAGTAAAAGTTCTAGGTTTAACTAAGTGTTACTTAAGACTTGACTCACACTTTCGTTTTAAAAAATCATTGTTATCAAAGAAATCAGATATGAGCAATTGCTTTAAGGACCTAGTCTTGAACAATTATCATACCAAAAGAAGGTCTGATTAACATTGCCAATCTTAGCTAGGATAAAAGTTCTTTATCCCTTAACTTTGGAAGACACCATTTTTTAAGAAGAATTGTACTTAGGAGCAATTGACCAAAAGCTTTGATTACTTAGATAGTGTAAGTGAACCTTCATGACCCATAAGGCTTACCTATTAGTGAAAAATCTCTAGATTCTTTTGCACATGAGCACATTCTAAAAGGTTTAATTCCTAATCCTCCTTCCTCTCTAGGGAGATAAATCTCTCTCTAATTTACCTCAACTAGTGAAAAAGTAGAATTGTTCCCAACTCAAAGGAATTGCCTTATAAGTCTTTAAATAATCTTTGTTATGTTTGAGGGGATTAAAAGTTAGGCAGACCAATATACGTGTAAACTAGTAACCATAAAATTTATTAATTGTATCTTACTAGCAAGAGATAGGATTTTATTGCACTAACTTGAAAGTCTTTTAAATTTTCTCCAATAGTGGATTGAACTTACTAGTGTTTCTTAGGGGACATAAGGATTCCTAAGTAGGTAAAAATGGCTTCAAGGCCCTTAACCCTATGCTTTAAGAAAGCCAATTGAACATACTTGAAGCACTTGTTAATAAGAATATATGGCTTATATCTTTATTCATAAATAATTATAAAATGTTGGTGAAAGTATTCAAATAGGCTGTTAGAACACTCACTAAGCAAGCATCAGCCTTAGAGAAGATAATTAAATCATTTGTGGATGATAAATTACTTATTTCTTCTTTCTCACACTTGGAATGATACCTGAACTTCTCATAATTATCTTAATAAGTATGGCTAGCACTTTTATGCCTAGTGTGAAGAGGTAAAGAAAAAGTGGATCTCCTTTAGCACTTTTCAAGATATTAGTGGCTTCTCTATTATTAAGACATTATAGGAAATTACAAAAATACACTTATCAATCCAATTTACAAAAAAATTAGGGAATCCAAATGCTTTTAAGGAATTGATGATAAAGCTCCAATCAATAGTATTAAAGGCCATGCAAAAGTCATAGTATTAAAGGCCATGCAAAAGTCAATCTTTAAGGCATAGGTTTTGCTAGAGTGCTTCTTCCTATTATAGTTTTTAAAGAGCTCTTGAACTAACAAAATATTGTCCCTAATTGATCTTCCTTTGATAAAGGCGCTTTAAGAAACATTAATGATTTTGTTAAAAAAATTATTAAGCCTTTAGACAATTAGCATAGTGTTACATCTCCTAAAGTGTATGAGCGCTTTACCAATGGGAAGTTCAAGCAAAAGGATCGAGTAACAACTTAGTGAACAAGTTAAAGTCCTTGGTCTATTTTATTATTTATTCTGTAATTATTAGTGGTTAATTATTATGCCATTTTTAGTGGTTAGAAAACTACTTATAGTCCCTATCTAAGGGACAATTATGTTCTTGTATATATTGAATCAAGACAACAGGCAAGATAAGTTGCCTTTTATCCATAAACAAATTATCAGAGATTAGAGAGTTCTCTCATCACCAATGAGCTCTCATATTCATGAGTAAATTCAACAAGAACAGAAGAAAGGTTGAAAAACACTTGCAGCCCTTATTTGATTTCGTTGAACAAAGACCCATAACCAGATCCTACAGTAGAGGCCTTAACAATTTGGTATTAGAGCCTACTATGGGTGACTCAAACCGTTCAATACAACAACAATTAGATTCATTTTTTATCCAATACCAACAAGATCAAAAAATGTATAGGGAAGAACGAGAACGTGATCATCAAGCCCAACTTCAAGAAATGATACAAGAAGTATCTTGTAATACTCGCAATCATCGGAACATGGAGAGGGAAGTGTCAATCGTGATTGCTCCAATTTACAGGATGATGGGGGTCTGGAACACAACAAAGGCGGTGATCCTCACTACCACTGCAAATTAGACTTCCCATGCTATGATGGGTCAACTAACTAGTTACCGATGTTGAGTCACTGATTTTACTACTTTCAATATCAGCAAGTTCCATATCACCCTAAGATGAGTTTGGTTGCTCCATATTTGGAAGATTATGCTTAGTATTGGTTTTAGAAATTGGATAAGGATCGTCTAGACTGGGATTGCGAGGAATTTAAGGACTATTGCCTTAAAAGATTTGCACCTTCAAGTAATCGTAGTAAATTGGGGGAATTGGTTTGACTTCGCCATATTGGTTCGATAAAAGACTACCAATGTCAATTTGAACAATTGTCTACTTGTGCATCCTTCCTCCGACCAGATCAAGAAGTAGAGATTTTTATTAGTGGGTTGCAGGACTTGATCGCTATGGAAGTGGAATTAGGTTGACACCACTGCCATGAACTTAGATCGATTATATGAACATCGTCATGGAGCGAGACATTCAAAAAATATCCAGTAATTACAACCATAAGTTGCCTCCGTCCTTATGACAAACTCCACCTCAATATATCGAGCAATTAACCAAGGCTAAAATGACAAACCGTCATGTGAAGAATCTCTATTTTAACTATGATAAAACTTATTCGCCTGGACATCGTTGTCCAAAATTATCCTTTAAAAATAGAGTTTACCTGCTGTCTTCTTCTCCATTATGTGAGACAAATACTTTCTTCACTACATAATATAGGGCATGAAGTTTATCAGAAGACTTTAAGGTGTGTAACATCTGATTTTGATTGGAAAGGCTTGAAGTTTTTTGTTTAGTCATTTGTTTGCGCTTGTCAAGTGTGCCAATGGCACAAATTTGAGCATCTCTGTCCAGCAGGTGTCATCCAACCTTTACCTGCTCCTACTCAAATCTAGTTGGATATTTCAATGGATTTCATTGATGGGTTACCAGTCTCTCGTGGCAAATCTATTATTCTTGTTGTGGCTGATCGCTTTTCTAAATATGCTCATTTCTTGGCAATCTCTCATCCTCAGTGGCTCATCTTTTCTTTGAGCAAATTGTTGGGCTATATGGACTAATAGAAACTATTGTTTCTGAATGGGATGTTGTGTTCCTTAGTGCTTTCTAGAAGGAACTCTTCTCATTATATAGCATTCAGGTCTGTTTCACTTCTTCTTATTATCCACATACGGATGGTCAGACGGAGGTTTTCAACCTCACAATCGAGATGTATCTTCATTGCTTCGCTAGTGATAAGCCTAAGAAATGGATTGACTGGCTTTATTAGGCAGAATATTGCTATAACACTAGTTTCCATTCTTCCTTGAAGTGCACACCTTTTGAGGTAGTGTATGGTCGTCCTCCTCTACTTTCATATGTTTCAAATTCTTCCAGGTTGGCTACTGTGGATCTTGCTCTCCGAGATCTGGATGACATGCTACGTACACTTCATGATCATCTCCTTTAAGCTCAATCCAATATGAAAACTAATTATGATGCTAAACATCGCAATATGGAATTTCAGGTTGGGGACTTGGTGTTACTTAAATTTCAACCTTATCGTTAACTTTCTTTGCTGGAACGATCCAATTGAAAGCTATGTTCAAAATATTATGGTCCATTTCTTGTACTAGCTCATGTCGATCAGGTTTCTTATAACTTGCAACTGCCTCCAGAGTCCCGTATCCATCTTGGTTTCCATATTTCGTATTTGAAGACTTACCATTCTCATGAAGATATTGCTGTTTAGCCAATACTGCCATCTTTTCCTTTTGATGACGCACGACCCCAACCATAGGCTATTCTAGACCATCGCCTTTTTCATGGAGTTTCTTAAGTGTTAGTTAATTGGTAAGGACTATCTCCAGCTGATGCTTCCTGGGAGGATGTTGATCATATCTACCAACATTATCCTTCTTTTATGCTTGAGGAAAAGCATGCTATTAGGGAGGGGAGTAATGTTACATCTCCTAAAGTGTATGAGCGCTTTACACATGGGAAGTTCAAGCAAAAGGAGCGGGCAACAACTCAGTGAACAAGTCAAAGTACTTAGTCTTATTAGTTATTCTCCAGTTATTAGTGGTTAATTATTATGTTGTTTTAAGTTGTTAGAAAACTACTTGTAGTCCCTATCTAAGGGAAAATTATGTTTTGTATATATTGAATCAAAACAATAGGTAAGATAAGTTGCCTTTTATCCATAAAGAAAGTATCAGAGATCAGAGAGTTCTCTCATCACCAATGAGCTCTCATGTTCATGAGTAAATTCAACAAGAAGGAAAGAAAGTTTAAAAAACACTCACAACCATTATTTGATTTTGTTGAACAGAGACCCATAATTAGCTCTTACAGTGAGGGTCTTAATACATGAAAATGAACTTGTATATTAAACTAAAACATATAAGGAAATGTACTTTAGAAATTAAGAAAATATAAGTCTTGTTAAGCTCCCTTAATATTCTTCCACTTTTTAAGAGCTCCAAGATTGCATCAATGACCAATTATTTGGTTAAATGCTAGGCTTTTGAAAGAGTAACCATTGGAACCATCACAACCTCGAGCTTTATGGGAGTTCAGTGAAAATACATCCCTTTTCACATCTTTGGACTGAACGATCTAGTTAAGCAATCCTTCAGGTCATTAGTAATCTACTCAATAATAATTGATTGCAAAAATTATCGAGTGTGGACTTGCACACACAATAATATCAAAAGTGGCCAAGTGTTATTCATGTTAATTTTTCCATATGGCTTTTAATTTTTTTTGAAACAATTGATTTTGTAGATTGGCTTATTGAAGAAACAAAAATGTACGTCATTATTTACAAAGAAATGTAAATGACATCTTTTAATAATCTAGTTGAAAATGTTCCTTGGGTTATGGTTTTTGAAGTTCATATATAGTTAAAAGAGTAGACAAAATAGACCTAAAATATATTATAGAGATAAATCTGAGTTTTCCAGTTTCATGTAAGGAATGAGGATGCTTGAGATGGCACCTTATATGCAATTGCATAAACTTTAATGTCTACATTTCAATATTAAGTGACATGTGCTTTTCAAAATGTAGAGTATTCCATTCTGGAAAATGAGATTAGGAGAATAGGAGAGTCAATTTTGCAAGAATATGCATTTTGGTTAATTCAATGACTAATTTACCTGAGTCAATCCCTTTCATCTCAATGAGGAACTTAAACTTGCTGAAGATAGGTCTCCTATGCCTGGAAACATCAACCCACTGTGAAGAAATCCTGGAAGCCAACAGGTAAGTTCTTTGTCACTGGAACTTATCAAGAGCTCATAGGAATTAACTAGCATCAGGATAAAAATTAATAGTTCACCAGACTAAGATAGAAATGAATCTTCAAATAGGGTGATCGATACTAGTATTCAAGTCCCTAACTCATATAGTGGTACAGTTATTATTAATTTGTCACTGAAATTGAATATGGTGAGGTTATAATTACAACTAGAACTTGCACCAAGGAGATTTCTGAGTTACCAGTGTCTGCAGTAAACCCACCCAATAGAAAAACCAATTGATAATTCTAAGATTAATAACTTTAGAATTCCAGTTGCAAGTCTAACTTAAAAAGCCAATGACAAGTAGGACTTTGAAATAGTTTCTAGAAAAAGATCAAACAAAAAGAAAAAGACTTCACCCATGAAACCTGTCAAACGAACATCTTAGCTTAGAATGTGAGAGGAGCAAATGCTCCCAATTAAAAGCTACTTATAAGGAATATAATTTTGCTGAATAAGATGCAAGTAGCTGGTAATTTGGAGACCAGAATAAGAGAGAATAGTGACAACTTCCTAAAATTTTTTCTAGCTTAATGGTATGAAATCAACAATCACAATACTCATCCCAATGGCAGGATAATAGTTCTCTATTATTCCAATATTGATTCAATTTGTCCTAGAATTATTACTGACAGAATTACTCACCTGGAGATCTCAACTAGGTATTGTACTCAACATGTTTGTATCTCTTTTGTGTACGCACATAATAACTAAAAATCATTTCTTTAGAATCAAATTTAAGACACCTCAAACTCCATTTTGGATTGTTACTGGAGAATTAAAATATATACTTAAATATGATGAGACTGAAGATCTTAGACCAGTAGGATCACCATGTTCAAATTTCAGAAATTGTGTTGAGATTGCACAATTAATAGATGTTCCAGCTAGGGGTAACTTCTTTACTTGGAATAACAGACAACAAAGTACGAATACAATTAAGAAAAAATTAGATTACAGCATGGCAAACACTCATTGGATGTTGAAATTCCCTAACTACTTTTCCAACTATTCTTGCAACAACTTATTAGATTATACTCTAGTTCTAACTCAGACTGATGTTGTCAATCCTTGAAAACCATTCAAATTCAATAATTCCTTACTTGATATGGCATATTTTGAAGATGTTATTTGGGAACCATTGAGTACAAGGATACTTGGCACTAAATAACACATCTTATCCAAGAAGTTAAACATTATCAAAACAAAATTGAAGGTCCTTTTCAAAGACAACATTGGTAATACACATCACCTTTTAAGCACTGCAAATAGTCACTTAGACTCCATTCAACAACAAATCTACAATAATCCTAAATCTAGTCAGTTGTAAGAATTGGAGAAGAATGCTCTATATAATTTTTACAAGGCACTATGGTATGATTATTCATAAGGTTATCAATAGGCTAGGTCGAGCTCGAGTTGCTCTTGGCCCAGCCCACGGCTAATTGATCCATGGCCCAGCCAGCCTATGGGTTGACTAGCCCAACTCATCCTTATTTTTTAAAAAAATTTACAAAACAATGTCGATTTTGTTGTTTCGATCAAGCCATAGGCCGACCTGGCACATCTCGTGCTCGACCAGACCTCAATTTATGACCTGGTCAGGCCAAACTATTTTAGCTAGTAGCCCGTCTATAGCTTGGTCAACTCAGAACAAAATCGTCGGGCCAAAGTTGGCATTCCTAATTATTCACTTATGAAGTAGATGCCGATATTGGAATGATTGAAGAAAGGGGATATAAATACTTCTTTTTTCCATAAAGTTTTCATTGCTAGAAGGGTTGTAAATAGAATTATTTCATTGGAGTTCAACAACTTTAAACTGAACTATGAAACTGAATTGATTGAAGGTTCTCTTAGTTATTTCTCTAAATTGATGAGCAAGCCTACTGAAGCTCATTCTTCTATACATTTAGTCAAACAGATTATGCAAGGTTGCTTATCTCCTCAGGAGGTTGAATTCCTCTCTCAGCCTGTTACTAATAAGAAATTGAGGTAACCTTGAAATCTCTACACTCCTTTAAAGCTCCTGGCCCTGAACATGGTCTTAGATGTTGTTATGGGATTCTTCAATAGGGGATCATTGTTGACAAATATTAATAAAAATTTTATTACTCTAGTCCCTAAGAGTGGGGGGCTTAATCATTTGTCATATTTTCTTCCTATCTCTTATTGAAACTCCATATAAATATGATTTATAAAATTCTAGCTTAAAGGTTGAGAAAGGTGCCTCTTAATCATATTGGTGAATCATATGGTGCATATATACTTGGAAAGGCTATTGGAGACAGTATCTTGATTATTTAGGAGCTAATAAGGTCCTATGCAAGGAAGAATGGTAGAGTCAATTGTTGTATAAATATTGATCTTAAAAAAACCTATGAATGTGTGTATTGGGGATTCATCACTAATATTTTATTAGCCATCTAAAGATTTTTATCATTTGGATCATACAATGTATCTTATCTCCTTATTACAACATCTTTATAAATGGACAACCTATAAACATGTTTAAAAGTTGTAAAGGAATTAGGCCCTATATCACCTTACCTCATTGTTTTGGTGATGGATATCTTTAGTAGACTACTCATAAGGTGGGGGAGAGTACCAAAGGCCTCAAATTCTAGTCCAAATGTAAAAGGGTTAAATTATGTCATTATTGTTTTGGTGATGATCTTATTTTACTATCCAAAGCTGACCCTCCTTCTGCTTTAGCTCTCATGAAAGTAATTAAAATGTTTTGCAAGGATGTCTAGTCTTCAAGTAAATTGCTTCAAAAGTGGCTTATTCTTATCCTATAAAGCTGATAATATGAAGCCCATCTTGTTCCCTATTACATGTTTTAATGTGCAAAAGCTTCCAATGATGTATCTTGGCATTAATATTTCAGATTATAGGTTTAAAACTATAGATTATGCTTGCCTAATTGATAAAATTAATCACATAATTGCTTCTTGGAGTTCTAAGAATCTATCCACTGCTAGAAGGGCTCAACTCATTATGCTTATTTTAAACTCTAACGGTGTTTACTAAGCAACTCACATTGCTTTCCTTATGAAAGTTATTAAAAAAGTTGATATAATTTTAAAAATGTAACACCCCAATGCTTAACATTATCATTTAACACTAGTAATACATCTTTACATTTACATGGTGATCCAAAAGAAAACATATAATTTTCTTTTTTATTACATGTGCAATCATTTGTAACTAAAAACACATTCCAAAAGTATTTTTTCTTCTATCTATTGGCCTTGGTCCCTGCAGATGTTTCCTGTACCTCACTCCTATGACCTGGACCTATACAGATTAACACCCGTGCTAAGCTTGAAAGCCTAGTGGGAAAAATACATAGTTTGGATGACCACTTACAGGAGTCATTCGCTAAGCACACACTTTTAGAAATATCACAATTTATATACCATAAATTCACATTCAAAACTCAAACATTGATATTTAATACTCAATGATACAAATTATCAATAGAAATGCAAATGCTCATTCATATACTGATTATTTGTATTATTATAATCTATTTTTTGTTTATATCTCTTTACTTTACTTTTTGTGTTAGGCCTGCACATTTTTAGTTGGTGTGGATAATGGGTACTGTGGATATCCGAAGATAGCAAGCTGTGGATACCCAAAGGTTTCAAACTGTGGACAAAAGTGGTGTCAAATAGGGATGCCTATCTATCTATCACCAAAAGAATAGAGCAGACATTGTAACATTTCCTTTAACCATTTGCCAATTTCACAATTCATATATTGATAAGTCATATGATGTACATTTCAAGTTGTAAAATATGTACTTGTATTCATACGTGAAATTTATAACTTATTACCATTAGAAAGGTGTCAAAATAACACTTGTATAATCATCCTATACACATATAAGTAATGAATATAAACACAAATCATTTATGTACATGTAAATTTTCTTTAGAATGCATTATGCTCAATCTTATATTCTAATGTTCAGTCCCCCAATTCACATGTGGTAACTCCTATTTCATTTAGTTTTAGGTGTTTGAAAATTTTCATGTGCATTCATAAAGGTTCGGATATGATGCAGTAGAAATCGGAAACAAAAACAATGTCACGGTTGTGACATGCACTCTCTCAATTCATACCACTAATTGTTCCTTAATATGCATATAGAAAAAGTTAGAACTGGGTTTCAAGGTCCTCTGTACATTTTTTCCTCTATGTCTATAGTTTCTATAGCACTGATAACTAGACCATTTGGACTTCTAAATCATGAGATATATGCAAAATATCACAAGCTGCTCCAAAATAGGGGCAACATCAAGTCACCTTTTTCAATCTCAATTTACAAGGTCATATAGTCAGAATTAAGTTAGAGTCCCTTCTAGAGATATTTAGCACTATGTCTTAAGTTTCATATGCAACTTAAATCACATAATGTAGTGGGTTTTATGATGAGTTATGACTTAAACAATGTGACTGGCTCAAATAAACCCTAGACATAATTCCACCACAATACTCTCTTCTTATATTCAACCAATTCTATGCAAGATAACACCAAAATAACACCAAAGAAACATCCCAGAAACCATTCCACATCCAAATAAATCTTGATATGCATTCAATCATACACAAATATAGAAATCAACTAAGTGAAGTCCCAAATCTTAAAATTGGCAAAGTAATTCTTCTAATGCTTTTCCTTCCCTTCCTAGTTGGCTTTGCTTGAATCACCAAGTGAGAAATGATGGGATGAAGAAGGTGAAATGGAGATGAGAAAATTCTGAAGTTAAGCCATGAAAGTTTCATCCATCTCCCCTCTCCATATGCCTTTTCATGAATTTTCTAGTTTTAGACACATTTTTCAATCCAATTGGACCATATGTTACAATCCTATTATACCATGTGTTACAATCCCATTAGACCATGTATTACAATTCTATTGAACCATGTGTTGCAATGCTATTAGAAAATGTGTTACAATTCTACTGGACCATGTGTTACAATTCTATTAGATACACATGCTTTAATCTTATTGGTATATAAGTTGACTTTAGGATAATTGCATATTGGACCTTCTTTTTCCTTTAATTTCAACGCTGGCCTATAATCTTATCAATTTATTCCATTCCCTTATGTCTTAATTTTCTAATGGCATAAATTTAATGCAATTTGGTTAATTATATTGGGAGTTATACCCCAAAAACTACAGGCTGTTCAAAAATAAGGACAATAGCTAGAACTCAACTTCAAAATAGAATTTAAAACTCTTAAAGGTAGAATCAAATTTTGGTTCCTTCATAAAAGTTTTATAACTATGTATTTATTTTAATCTCCAATTGAAATTATCCAATTTCTCGGTCTACAGGTCAAGGTATGTCCAAATTATAGAAGTCTGTTTAGTGGAACCTATCCATTCAGTAAGGTGCAAATCCTAAACCAACTAACTTCGGTCTTATCATGCAAGAGCAACAAAAAAATACATCTAGTATAACCAAAAGCATCCAATTTACTTATGGAATAATTATTTTATCAATTCCCCTCATCACATTCATAAATCCAAACAAACATATCAAAACTTTCCATACATATTTTACGTCTAAGTATGTATGTCCATGCCGAAGCGAACAAATTACCCATTAACCCATGTCTTTTACATTAATTACCATTATGTCTCTTACTAATATATACCTATTTCATTATGTTCACTTCTTAATACACCCTAGACATGCTTTACTACTTCTAGGGTATGTTTGGGCATTACAAAATAGGTTTCTATTGACTGGCTGGAAAGAGAGCCGTTGTAAGTTCAAAAAGAGATGGGTGGATGATTGTTTACTAAAAAGTAAAGGTGGTATTAATATAATTTCTCCTAAGACATTCAATATTGTGTTACTTTCTAAAGGATATGAAGACTCTTTATTGAAAAGTATACTTTATGGTGTAGATATATCCACATCTATTTTGTCAAAAGCAAGAACCTGTGGAGTTGCTTTTAATGAAAAGTAAGAACTTGTGGATCACATAAATTGCTAAATTAAAGGTACATGATGGAGCTACGTACAAAATTGCTTTTACAACAACAATCTACTCCTTATAGAAAGAAAGAAACAAAAGGATCTATAAGGGTGAGAAAGTAAACAAGCATCAATTAATTAAAGATATCATCAATTGGATCAGAACCATTATGATTACAAAATCTATTAAGCACATACTATCTTTAGGCATCAATAATAGTTGTAATCTATAACTCCTAAATTGTAAGTTAGTCTATTAGATTAGTAATCTGTATTATTTTTGTGAACTCATTGCAATATTAAGATAGCTTTGCCATTGTTAATATAAACTTTATTCAATTTTCAAAAAAATAAAGAACTTGTGCAGTTTTAACTTGGATAATTTGTCCTCTACCACTCTGAAAGGAACAACAGAATATTTCATAGGGATTTAGGATGAAAGGAACAATATAATATTTCATAAAAAGTGCCTCACCATTTAGCATTTCAATGCACCTCTATTGTAACCGATTAGAGCTCACATTAGCATCTATAGTATAAGGATTTGGATCTGCATTATCTCATCAGTGTTTGGAGAGTAAAAACATCTACCTTGAGGTGTAATGCTTTAAATATGCTTCAGTTGTAATTATGTAGTGATTCTGTCTCTTGTATTTATGAAGTGATTATACTAATACTGGGTATGTTTGCTTTTTATGGCTTAATTTAATTCAACTTTTCTAAGAAAAAGAGATATTCAGTGAAAGTCATAAAGGAGAGATGAAAAGAACAGAGTTCGGACAATTAAGGACTCCAAGTAAAGAGGGTTTTGGAATTTACTTGTTCCTTCATTTTTATACATGCAAAAGGATTTTAAAATAAATAATAAAATACTAAATTAGATAAATTTGGTAGAATTATGATAAGGAATGAAGGTTATGCCAATTTAGCATTTAAATATAAATATTTTAAAAATATTTTGAAACATTTAAATCTAAATTAAATAATTTTCTTAAACTTTCATTATATTTCTAAATTAACAAACAAACCAATAGTTTCTTATCACCAAAATATGAGTAATTTCAATAATGAAAAACTTAAAATATTATTTTAATTTAAAATTCAACTTATAAAGTTAATTAACATTTTACTTATTAACTTTTTACTATTAAATAAAAATATTAATTATCAAGATAGGCATATAACATGTTGAGAGAATTCTACAACTGTTGTAGAAAGGGTTGGATAAGAAATGTTAACTCTCTTGGAGCCTAAACCTATTTATAAATGCTTTTCGATCTTTTAGTAATTTAATTGACATAAAATTCTAATTTCATTTAAAATTTAATTAGAATTACAATTAATTCTAATTAAATTATAATTAGGCCCAAATAAAATTCAATATCTCATATTGATCCTTATTTATTAAGTATCTCGTATTTAATTATAAAGTTTCTTAAATTGTATAGCGAAGTGTAACTTAATTAAAACATCTTTTCTCCCTTCAACTCATTCTTTATGTGTGCTCTATTAGATTCCTAAATATGTTGGCAATTGATTGGTCAGGTTGTTGAAGCCCCAAAAATAATTCCGATTCTCCAACTTTTTGTAGTAGTCATGGAACCAAGTCAAATCCCAAGACAACTAAACACTAGTTTATTAATTTCAAATAATAAAATGAAATTTTTGATTAATTAACTAATTAACTAAAATTAACAAGGAATAAAGATAAATCAACTGAATATAAAAGTGGGAAATTTAAGAATACTAGACTTTCAGGGGAAAGATCTCATCTCATTGTAACATTGATCATTGGTTTAAAAAGAATATTTTTCGCAATTTAAGCAGTAGTTAGTCCGAAACATATTAGGATAGCCATAATAAGTCTCAAATTTCCTAAATTAATTGATTCAAACCTAACATCTAAACTAAAACTTTCTATCTATTGACTGGGTGTGATAGCAGTCCATATCAAATAAATGATAGCAATAAGCTTAGTGAAAAAGACTAACCCTAAATTAAATAATTGAGATAGTTATAACTATTCAGCTTAGTTTTCTTGTTTATTATAAGTTAAATATGCAATTTCACAAATAACCTAATTGCAACTTGTACCAATCTTTCATGACAATTACAAATCATTGAATTCATAGATAGCGATATAATAATCAAATTAAATTAACTTGTTAGATTAATCAATGTTAATCATTCATTGAATATAAGAACTCAAAACAAGAAATACTTGAATTAAAACATGAATAAAAGTTAAGAACGAAACCTCACAAGGTTATAACTAAAATATCGAATCCCCTTGAATCAAAATAATTGAGCTTAGCCATACATGGCTTAAGTTTCAACACTAAAAATAGAAGAAAGATGAAATATTGAGAGAAAAGTAAGAAGAGAATGATTTATTCTTTAGAGAGGTGGGGAATGTCCCTTTTATAGTGGTTTCCTACTCTAAACCTAATTCTATCCTATCTTGCAAAGATGTATATCTAAAATAAATTCAAATTCCTACATGGTAGGTATAGAAAGTAGTCTCCTACTTAATCTTCATCTCTTTAAGTAAATTTGGCATTAGGTTTTGTCTTCCTTTATCCACACAGCAATCTTTTCGCTTTATCGAAAATTCGTGCTTATCACCAATAATGTCCCAATTTGATGCAATCTCTACTTCTCATCTCCTAAATCAAAACAAACATTAATTTTAATATTTAAATACCAAAATAAATCCAAAATAAAGGAGATAATATCAAATAATATATCATGTTTAAGATTATATAAATTAAACTCCTTTAATTCATTTTTAACCCTCTAATCAAAAATTCATATGCAAAAATCAAAATTGAATAGCAATGCATTAAAACCACCCAAATATTTTAGAATGTCAAAGTGATTTTACTAACCTTTTCATATATAATTTTTATGTTTAATTTAATAATTTCATCATACAATATTCTAATTAGATATAAAGTATGAAATTAATGTTTACTCTATTTAAGTCTAGTCATTTTAGTTCTTCACCATTAGCAATTGATTTTATCAATGACATTTGTAAACCATTTTACAAAGTATAATTCCACCTTGAATAAGGATTTTTAAATTAATACTAATAAAGAATAATATAACATTCTCCCTAATCATTTTATAATGATTAATCCTATATTGATCACTTAACCACTTCTATATAGTTCATGCTATACCTAGTGACTACTAATTGAGCTACCCTTAACTAAAGTAGGTCATAAATAATATCAAAACATATCAATCTCTGTATGAGATACTTTAGAGATCTCCAGTTAAAAGATCATTATATAATCATCACAACGAGAATTTCCATAGACATACAAGTAATGTTACAAATAAATTTTTCATACAAGATCAGTTGAGTGGACTTGTTCTCTAACAACCACACACACATTTGTTTAAATATCTCCATACTTTAGTGTATGGGATCGACACTTCCTTTATAAGGAAGAAACATAAAATTCACTAATCTTTTTATACTTTATTAATGTTCAATCTTAATTAAACAAGAACTAGGAACAATTTGGAAATAATACATAAATGTACTAGGAATATCATAATTATAATCTCACCATAATTTTATTTACAATATAAATTTATCCCATGGACTTTATCATATTTATCTAAAATTGTATAAGATAAAGAATGTCTTTAAAGAATTATGTCACTAAACTATAACTAACTGATTTACTGTAGTGCATAAACCAACAAACATCCTATTCAAATACAAAAGTGTAGGCACTATATATATTATGAATTAGATGCATATTCGATAGAAAATACTAAGGCTATGTTTGGTTGGATGTAAGGTTCTTAATGGAATGGAATGTAAATGGATGTAAAATAAAAAATTTGTTGTTTAGGAGGGATGGAAGGGTTCATAATGTAATATAGTGAAATGTAATATATATATATATAATAATGAATGACTATTCTACCCTTGATAGAACAAAACATATGTGAATAAGGTTAGTGTATAATTGGTATTATAAAAAATTA
>JAOQML010126440.1:0-18352 GCA_027568935.1 Erythroxylum urbanii | reverse complement strand
AAAGAGTTCTTTAAGGTTTATCATTCGAAAACTTAGTGAATTTCGCTCCCAAAAGATTTGTTTTGAACCATGATAGCTAAAGCTTGTTTTCAAGAGGATTTTATCACATTTGATCATTGTTTGAGTTTTCACTTTTCATTTCTCAAAAATCCAAAAACACCCGTTTTATACACTTTTCTTTCATTTTGTTCAATTCATTTAGTTTAATCAAAACAATCCAAAACCCCACTCTTAACTAATTTATTTTGCATTTCATGACAATTAGGCTAGCTTAGATCATTATCCAAAGACTCAACCACACACCGATCAATGTGCAATGGCTAATGTGTTCCACATTTCCTTTGTAGATTCGCATCCATGAACCTTATCATATTCACTTTTGCTTAGAGCACAACTTAAAAACAATTTGGCCTTTAAATTTAATTGAACACGAGCTTTCTGATTAGCTGACCATTGGTCAAGAGAGACGCTTTTCCCTTCGTAGTCTGTTGGAATATATGGACCACTTTTAATGATATCCCAAAGATCAATATGTGTGGATTCTATGAAGAGCCGCATTCTGTCCTTCCAATAATGATAGTCTTCATCATTGAATGCAGGAGGTTTTGTGACTGAGGCACCTTCAGCTATAAAAACATGTGATTCAGCCTTGAATCTTTATCCTCACTTTGTAACAGTGTTTCTTAGAAATTTCACTCTGATACCAACTGACGTAAATCATTTGTTATTATAGAAATCACGTATAATATGTAAAATACATAAGAAGGGGGGTTGAATTGTGTTAAATCATCTAAGATAGTAATCTTTAAAGAACTTCTTGATTTTCTTGAAAGATTTAGAAGATTACAAAACAATGCACTTATTTTGTTTGAGTAATGCAACAACGAAAATAGTATCTATTCTTCTAACAACAAGAAATTAAAGAGATAAGGGTTAGAGAATATGACACTGTGATTTATACTGTTTCATCCTTAGCTTTTGGGCTATGTCCAGTCCTCAGAGTTTATCTAAGAGTTCACTATCTCTTGAAACTTTACAAGTATTATTTCTCACTTCCAGAGCCTCTTAAGGTCTCTTTCACAAAGTATTCTTTATCTGCTATCTTAGCCTCTTCAGGCTCTAGCCTTCCCTTTCACTTGAAAAGATATTGTTTGAGTTTTCCAAACTCACGTTACAGGTATTCTTGATCTCTCTTCTTCCTTCTTTTCACTCAGGATATTTTTACAGTATACTCATTTGAACATAAAATTATTTCATATAAGTAAAGAGTTGAGAGTTAAAAGTTAAAAGTTAAAAGTTAAAAGTTATTTTTTGTCTATGACTACAACTGATATTTATAGTCGAATTCTCCAACGGTCTTCTTGAGAAAACTACTTGTAGAATCTTCAGATATTAGTTATTAGTTGAGTCCTGTAACTAACTCCAACTAACTAACTAATTGACGTTGTAGATTATTCTTCAATTATATCATCATGATTTGATTTATATGCTTTGTCTTATGTCTTCACTTCGTCTTATATCTTCTCTTTATCTTATGTATTTGCTTCGTATTATAACTTTGCTTCGTCTTAGACATGTGACTTCATCTGGTCTGTCTTACACTTTGTCTTAATCGGCTCTTGAACGTCATCTTGATTTGATGATTTGTGCTATTTACATTTATCTGCGTATTTAACAAACTCATCAAAACAGTTCACACACTTCCTTTATTATTATTATTTGACTTTCATCAAAATCAATAGAAGAAGTGAAGTCTTATTAACTTAACAGTATGGACTCCACCATCTTTGTTGTTTTGCTTCCTACGCCTTCTCCTACATGATCATTTCTTCCTACATGCATTCCTAGGGTCCTCAACATCTTCCCATCCACCTTGGCGCTCAGGTTTTTTGACGACTGTTGGTAGTGAAGGAGTGCGATAATTTTTCTTCAATACCTTGAATGTTAACTACTCCTATCCTACTCTTAGTATTAATTCGCGCACATGAACATCAATAATTGAATGGGCAATAGCTAGAAATGGTCGGCTAAACACCATCGAGGTTTCCTTGTCTTCTCCAATATGCAAATGTAGAAGTCTGCCAAAAAAATGAATTTGTCAATCCGTATTTGCACATTCTTAATGATTCCCTTCAGCAAGTGTACCGTTCTATCGACTGTCTTCACCAATGTCTTAGTAGGCTCTAGCTCTCCTAAACCTAGGTTCTGACTAAATGAGTAGGGCATCATGTTGTTGCCAACTTCTAAATTCACAAATGCCCTGCCTATCTGGACTCTATAAATACTGCACAGAATAAAGAAATCCTTTGGGTCTTCTTTCTTTTGTGCTATAAGTGATTTTCCTTCTGATATGTGTTCTTTGACCTTTTTTTTCACTGATTCCTTCAATGTGAGTTTTGTTTGGAGTTAATTGGTAATATCTGACATCTCACTTAACTCACCCTCTTTAGAATTCGTTATTTCTCCGCTTAAAGATGACTTTTGCTATGCAAAAATCTAATGTGGAAGTCTAAGTTGAAGCTCCTTGATTGGCTCACTTACTAATTCACTTGGGAAGACTTTCACAATAGTTTGTCCTTTTCTGTTAGCTCTATTTTTCTCTTCATTCTCACTGTCGTCTTGCTCTGTCCAAGTAATGGCCATGATTCTTTCCTTCAGATTAATTTCAGTGTTGCTTAGTAGGCTACCTGCATTTCAAGAAGATAACGCATTAGTGAGTTCCCCTACCTGAACCTCTAGATCGTGGATGGAAAATGCATGATTCTTTAGGATGTGTTCAAGTTTTGCTTCCATCCTTTTTTTATTCTCGTCTTAGCTTGCATGCGTCCTTTTCTGATTTTCCTCTTGAGTTGCCATTTTGGACCTCAAGACTTCCATCATCTTGTCCATTTTGCTTTCCAATGCTTTGATTCGATCTTGTTAAAATCTTAGTGGTCCTTGTGGTCTTTGCTGGCCACCTACATTGTTATTACTCCAAGAAAATTTTTGATGGTTTTGCCACCCCAGATTATAGGTATTAGAGTAAGGGTTATTACCTTTTTATGGCTGGCCCAGGTAACTTACCTGTTTAGTACCACTGGCTCCTAATAGGAAAACTCCGCTAAGTCGTGGTTGCTTTGCCCACGCAACTCACACTGAACTCAAATCGCCTTAGCTATCGAGGTAGATGCTTCTTGCATATTGTTGAGCTGCATTATAAGAGCTGTGATCTGAGCCTGCAAGGCAATAATAGAGTCAATGGGTATTATAACTTTTCGTTCATTCTGTCCTTATCTGCTCCTCTCGCTCGACCATATGAAGCTATTGCTCTCCAAATTCTCTAACAAATCGTAAGCTACCTCCACTATTTTCCTTATTAATGAACCTCCTACTGTTGCATTGATGATTTGTCTAGTGCTTGGATTCACCCCATTGTAGAACGTCTGGAACAAGAACTCTCTTGGCAAGTTGTGATGGGGACAACTTCCCTGAAATTCCTTGAATCTCTCCCAAGCTTTGTAGAGAGACTCCCTGTCATTTTACTGGAAATTTGTTATCTCCTTGATAATCCTCATCATCTTTGTCAATGGGAAATACTTAGTGAGGAATGCTTGGGCTAGCTATTCCCAGGTCGTAATCTGGCCTGAATTCAACAAGTTGTATCACGCTTTAGCCCGATCCTTCAATGTGAATGAAAATAGTCTCAACTTCACCGCATTGTTAGACATTCCATTGAATCGGAATGTGTTGCAAATCTCTAAGAAATTTACAATGTGGGCATTTGGATCCTCATTGGATAGCCTGTAGAACTGCATACTATTTTGTAGAATGTTAAGTAGCACCAGCTTTATCTCAAAATTATATGCTTGGACCACAGGTCTCGCCACTCCTTGAGGACTAAAACTTGGCCTTATAAAATCCATCAAGGTCCTCTCTAGTCCTCTTTGCTCTCCTTCTTCAGCTATATCTTGATGTGAAAAGTTAAGATGCTTTGCCATTTGTAGTTCTCTTTCGTGCCTCTTGATGTTGGGAACTTCTTATTCGCTCAATTCTTTTGTTCTTCGTGTGCTTTTTGTGTTCATGCACCTGTAATTAAGCAAGGAAAGGTATCAAAAACTCTTAAATCAAAATAATCTAAATTAAACAAGATGCTAAACAATCAATCCCTGGCAACGTGCCAAAAACTTATTAATGGTAAAACCTATCTACTTATTTTACGCTCAAAAACTACAAGTGAACTGGTCGTGACTTATTGCTTAAAAGAGAGGATATCGATCCCATAGGGATTGATGCGCAAACACCACTTAATTTAAATAAAATTTTTTTAAGAAACAAAATTGTTTAATAAAAATAATTTGGAAAATTTAAATAAAAATTAAAAGACTAACTCAAAACAATAGACAATTCCAACGTTCATAAAAATCAGAATTCAAGAATCTAAAGACTAGAGAATAGTTTTTCCCTATTTTGTCTCCCTCCTATTTTATCAATTGAATTGTGTCTCGCCCTAGATTTTCGAATGTATTCACTACCCTCTCTCAAGCTGTAATTAAATTTTCCTATTTGAATTAAAGGGAATCAATTGGATGATCTCTCAACCTACCTAATGACTCTACCTATTCAACTAGTTATTAAACTATCCTATGGACAATTAATTGATTAGCCGAGATTTCTCTTCTAACTATTCAATTAACGTGATGATTGTACATTTATAGGTCTCCAAGTCTTATTGTACAATCCTACACAAATTTATCTTACTCCTCTCTCGATTTATTGCAAGATAACGAATAAAATCAACAATCATCAAAGACAACTTCATTCAATTTAATAAAATAAGAGTTCTAACAAAATGGTTCGAAAGTAATCCTTAAAACTAAATCAGCCTAACATGGTCTCCATAACATCATCAACATTCAAATAAACCATTTAACAAAGAATAGAAGAAGTAAGATTGACAGAAAATTGAACAAAAAGACTCCTTCTCTTCGTTACCAAAATATGGAAATTTTACTATTGATGTGCTATTTTCCCCAATCTTAATGAAGATCCTTGACTTCAATCCTTCTTCAAGGCTCTAAACATGTGTTCTTTACTCCAAAGATGGTGTTTCTATAGAAGGGTTTCTTCCTCCTTTATGATGGAGGCTTAATGATGCTTAAATAGTCTAAAAACCCTAAGTTTAATGAAGCCCCGCATATTGTCTCAGATTATGATTCCCATGATCGCGGGAATTGGCCATAGAACACTTCCTCTTTTCTTTTCCTCTTGATTTCTAGCTCAATCTCCAAGTTGCTCCATCTTCCTTCCTACATAAAAATAGTCAACTATTACCCTAAATTAACATCAAACATAAAAGAACAACAATGAAAATCAAACTAAACAAAAATATAAAAACTGAATCCTAAACTACAAAAATAATCAACAAGTATGTATGAAAACACATGCCAATTACATAGAAAAACATAGACTAATGTGCACCTATCAATTAGGTAACAAAGCTAGACAGTGCCTTATGGGCCTATAACACAACATTTAAAACACCCATCAAAACAAGTCCTTATAGGCTCATGTACAGGAAAGCTTGTCATTTGCTAGTTGAATTAGAACATCGAGCATATTGGGTGATTAAAGCATTATATTTTGATTAAAAAAAAGCAGGCAAAGAGAGACTTTTACAACTAGACGAACTTAAAGAGCTTTGTTATAATGCGTACAAAAAATGTAAAACTCTACAAGGAAAAGGTAAAGAAATGGCACGATGCTCATCTCAAATAAAAGGAATTGAAAGTAGGAGATGCTGTTACGCTATATAATTCAAATATGAGGCTATTTTTGGGGAAGTTAAAATCTAGATGGAGTGGACCATTTACAATCATTCAAGTTTTCTAGATGGAGTGGACCATTTACAATCATTCAAGTTTTTTATCATGGAGCCCTCAAACTGGAAAACGCTAACAAGGAGACTTTTAAGGTCAATGGGCATTATTCTAAGCTTTATCTTGGAGGAGAGACTCCTAAGGACAAGGAAGTGATTTCCTTATCTTCGAATAATTAAGACACCTCCAAGGATGCAAGGTCAAGCTAAGGACCATAAATTAGCACGTTTAGTAGTTTGTTTCAAATTATAGGTGTAGTTAGATTTTTTTTGAGCTTTCAATAAAATGTTAGTAATTTGTGTCGACTCTCAGGGCATTCACTCCCCGTCTCCATCTCCATGAGACTTTGTCTAACCCTTTCTTTTTCAAATTAGTCTTCATCTTTATTTTTATTTTTTATTTTACTTTAATTTATGATTCTTGTTGTCTTATGTGCTTGTTTGTTCCCTTCTCACATTGAGGACAATATGATGTTCAAGTGTGGGGAGGGTTATGTATTTTGCTTTGTAGGTGATTTCTTATATGGCATCATTGTTGTTAGGTTCTATTCTATAAATTGTTTTAATGTGCAATGGCTTAGATGGATTGGAATTGATTTAATTTTGAACATAGTCTATTAAGTTGTGAAGAATCATTAGCTCGTAAAAACTAGTGAATTGAGGTCTTTGGATAAATACACAACTTAACTAGGATTTAGTGTGAGCTTTTTACCCTCTAAATTGTCACATTCATTCGTAATTTGAGGCCTTTCAAATTAAGTAGCTTTACTAGTGTTTTTCATGGAAACGAGTAGCTAAAACAACAAGGTAGGCAATAAAAATTAAAAAAGTTTATTAAATAAATAACTATTTCGCTGACTTTGGGTTATAAATAGATCTAGTAGCCAGTTGAGAACATAATATAACTGAGTAACCAGATCGAAACGCATCACAAATGTGTGCCTCCATATTAAAAAGTTGTAATGACATTCCAGCCAAGCAGCTTAATAAAAACATGACTTAGTCGAGTAACCAAATCAACATTCATTACCATTGTTTTCCTCCACATAAAAAGACTAAGTCCATGTTCAATAAATTATAAACATGGAAAAAGAAAATTGCGTTTTTTAATAAAAATCTACCAAACTTGTAATATCTTGACTTTTCATCAAAATGTACTTAGAAGCAGTTACAGAGTCTGAATGACCAAAGAATTATTAATGTTTGTATACAATTGAAATGGGTAAATAAATTAAAACTTGGATCTCGATTACTTTGTATATTTAGTTCAAAGCCCTAGATGCAGATTTTGCATGTTAATGATTTGATATAACTTGAATGATTGTGTTTAAAATTAAATTTATTTCATGAAGTTGAAGCCATTGTCTCATTACTGCATTGTGTGTTGTGTGTTTGTTATATGTTTGTTATTTTGTTTGCTTGAGGACAAGCAAACGTTTAAGTATGGGGATGATGATAGGTATGAATTGCATCATATTTGAGGGCTTAGTTTGTCATGTATTCATTGTTAATTTGATTGTTTAGTATGTGTTTAGGTTAGAATTGTGTTAGTTTGTGTTTAAGTGATTCTATGGATTAGTATAAGTCTTTGAGCTTAAATATTATGTTTTTGAGGTATCTTGATGTGTTTATTAGTGTTTTATGGTCAATACCAAAGAACGGAGAATTTTTGGAGACATTCGGGCCAAAATAACGGGCCACAATCATGGCACAATAGGCCACAATCATGTCAGAAGCATGGGAGCCAGCCCACGCGATCATGGTCAGATTGTCATGATCGTGATAGAACGGTTGGATGCAGGCCACGATTGTGGTATCTAGGGTCACGATTATGGACTATGTCAGGTAGACCCGTAAATAAGAGTTAAGTTTTGAGGGATTTTTTGGGCCTTTTTGACCCCAAAAAATCCTAGGACTGCTCAAAACACAAAAGTTATTTAAAGAATAAGAAGAACAAAGAAAGGGAGTTTTTGCATCGAGCACAATGAAGAATCCACAGAGAGTTTAACGAGAGATTGAGAAAGAAACGAAGGAAGAGAGACATGGAGAAGAAGCCTACGCGAAGTACTTCCCGAAACAGGAGGTTTCCTGCCGTTGCTACCTCCGTCATCCATTTCAATTCTATTTCCTGTTTAGTTTCAATTTTATATTTGTATAAAATTTGGGATAGCCATTGATGATAAGATTATTGAATGATGAGGATTGTCTAAACTCACCGTCGGGTTATTTTATCTTTGATATTAATAAAATTTGATTATTGCATTTTTATTGGATTTCTTGTTAATTAAATTCTGTATTTGTATAATTTAGTGATAAATTGAGAGGGTAAACCGAGTGAAAAATCATTAAATTGGGCTAACGAGAGTTAGGTAATTTAATAGAACAAGAATTAAATCAAATTAGTAAATAAGTGTGAAGAGAGATCTAGCATAGGTTTACGGTAGTTTTTGGATAACTTCAGATCTGATTTAGGTTTTGGATAGATTGTGAATCAGGAGATTACAATTCCTACAATCTAATTAGGTTTATAAATTAAGGTTAATGGTTATAACTAGAGAGAGAATAATCAACCCTAGAACTGTCTAGAACTAGTAATCTAGTAAATTCATAACTAGTTAGGTTTTCATAAAAGACGGATAAAATTCTCCTTTCTCTCAATTGGTAGTTCTTAGGTTGATTCTTGATTAGGTGTTGCATTGGCTATTTTGTTTATATTTTCATATTTGGTTATTAGAATTGATTGTGTGATTAAAATAAATTCTTGCTTAGTTTTGTTCATTTTAAATTATTGCAAATTGTGTTTAGCCTTAGATTTTAGGATTAGATTAACCCTCTTCGTGGGATCGAAACCTTAAGTACTACGTAAACGACCTGTGCACTTGCAAAATATCAAGGTTAAATTATTAAAACTTATTTATATTGGAAACTTGCGATTAGTAAACATTGGTGATGAATGTCGATCCCGTTACTCGACTAAGTCATTTTTTTAGTAAGTTGCTTGGTTGGAACGTCATTATAGCCTTTTGACGTGAAGGCATAAATTTGTGATGCATGTCAATTCGGTTACTCAGCTACATCACGTTCTCAACTGGCTACTAACTTTATTTATAACCCAAAGGTTAGAGGAATAGTTATTTATTTAAAATTTACATTTACTTTTTCTTAATTAATGCCTACCTCATTGCTTTAGCTACTCGTTTTCATGAAAAAATACTGGTAAAGCTACTTAGTCAAAAGACCTAACACTATGAATTATTGTGACAACTTATAGGGTGACAAACTAACCCCGAATCCTAATTAACTGGCATATTTTAGCCAAAGAACTTAGATCACTAATTTCACGACCTAATGACTCTTCACAATCTAATAGATTATGTTCAAGATTAAATCGATTTCATTCCATCTAAGCAATCGATACATTCATATAATTCATAATATGCAACCTAAACACACTAATATAACAATTTGCAAAGTTCACATTCAAAGCAAAACACAACCCTCCCCACACTTGAACAACACATTGTCCTCAATTTAAGAAGGAGACAAACAAACATACATGGAAGGAAATAACATAAAATAAAATAAACAAAAAAAAGTCTAAATTTAAAAGAAAAGGGTTAGAAACAAAACCTTACGGTGATGATGGTGAGGTGTTGAGACCAAATCCTCTTGAGGCTCGAGATTGTTGTCTTATCTTGGAATTGCTTAAAGAGAGTAAGAGAATTAGTAATCCCAAATCATTTCAAATCATTAAAGTCTTATTTAAAATTAAAAAAAATCTAACTAAACATAACAATTTAAATCTAACTACTGAACGTGCTAATTTGTAGTCATTAGTTTAACTTTGTATCATTAGAAACTCAGTCAGGATTAATTATGAGCAGCTTACTTCCACCCTTTTCATTCAACATCAGTTTTGTAGCCAATAAGTAAGCTACAAATTGCAAAATGATCAGAGGGATAATATTGATAAATTTATGAAAACCAATTAAGCACAATAATGTCTCTTTTTTTTAGCAAACTGTTAACAAAATAGGGAATAACAAAACTCCACAAATCTTCTATGGAATCCAGTAGTTTGACCAGCAAGAGGGTGAGTTGTTCTCTTCTTGATTCTTCCTTATTCACCCTTATCTCCTTTTCTTCTTTAGCTTCTTGAATAGAGACTTCCATAGCTTCTTCAAACTTGATGTCTGTTGTCAACTGTTCTTCGTCCTCTCATTCCTTTAAAGATTCAAGCACATCAATTTCTCTAAATAAGTCACCCTCCTTCGGATTCTTTAATACGTCATTCATGTTGAATGTCACTTGGCACTAATAATCCGAATGATTTTTGTTCTCTTTATGGATGGTATACTAAGATCTAGGGAATAATAGGGAGGGTTATCATTCTTTTCTTCATCTTCTTTCTTCATCTCTTGATCTTTTATAAGATGAGGTTTAGCTTGATTTCCCACTAGTTTTTCTTACTATTCCTTTTTAAGTATAATAGCCTCATATTGCTCTCGTTAATGTAATTCCATATTGCTCAGAGAGTCTTCCAAACTTCTCTTACAAAATTCACGAGAAAGTTGTCTCAATTGAATCTCCAGGTTGTGAATAGAAGAGGCATGATTTTTCATCAAATTGCTCTTTCAGTCTCTTTTAGGTCTCTTCCTTGTCTGTTAGCTTATCCATGATTTTATCCAACTGGGAATCCCAAGAACTAGACTCATCTTTTTGAAATCCTAATAAGTCTTGATGTCCCATATGAATACTTATATTGTCAGACTAATAGAAATTTGGTTGGTTCTCAAGTATACGTGCCCATATATGGATGTTGATTTTCCCAACTAGATTGGGACTCATTGAAATCTGCAAGAATCCTTTGTTCCCTATAATATATAAACTCCATGATTGTTCTTTTTATCTCTTTTTAGTATCTAATTTGCTAGATTCTTCATCGTTGCCTTGTGATGTCCAAATCAATATGATTTCTACTTTTTTCCCAAACCTCCCACACTTTGTTTTTCTTGTGATTGGATACCAAAATTACAAAATATAAGAATTAAACTAATTTTACACCTCCCAGGCAATAGTGCCAAAAATTGATCAGGGTAAGTTTTACTGTTATAAACCCTTAATATTCCACAAGCGCACAGTTTGTAGGGTAGTATTAAAGGTGTTGATCCTATGCAGAGGGATAATAATCTAATCCTAATATTCTAAGGCTAAAAAGATATAGAAGTAAAAATGAACAATGCCATGGAAAGTAAATACGAGAATTGAATTCAGCTAACTAAATTAGAAGTTAAACATGAAGGAATTAACAATTGAGCAACAAGCAAGCATAATGGAAATAAACCAAGGAATTTACCAAGTTATGAGAAAGGGGATTTTACCTATCATTAATGCTAACCTAGCCAATTATGTGTTAAGGGGATGTTGGTTCTAGACAATCTTAGGGCTAATTACTCTCTCTCGAGTTATGACCATTGAACCTAATTTTTAAACCCTAATTGGATTATGAAATTTGTAATCTTTCAATTAATAAAAGACTCACAACCCTAATTAGATCTGAAGTACTTTAATAAACTGTCGGGTCTTAAACTGGATCTCTCTCCACACAATTACAGATATGATTAGTTACAAGTTCTATTGAATCGCCTAACTGTTATTAAACCGATCCAATCATTTTTTATCTAGTTCATCCTTTTAGTTTATTACTGAATTATGCAAGAAAAGCAACAAATCATAACACCCAATTCAATTAACACAAAATAAACTCAGATAATATTAAATCAAAATATCTCGAAGAATAGTTAGAACATCATCATCATTCTACTATCTATCATCATACAATCCATCCCAACTTTATAAATGAATAAAATTGAAATGAAAAGGAAACAGAAACTTAGAATGGACTATCTGGGAAGGTAGCAATGTTAAAAAACCTTTTGATTTGGGAGCACATCAAAACCACGTTTTCTTCCTCCTTTTTCCTCTTCCTCTTCTCTTCCTCTTCCTCTTTCTCTCTTTAAGGTTTCCAAAAGTGGCTGAATGAAGGCTCTTTTCTCTACCCACATCATGTTCTTCTTATAGGGTTTTCTATTTAAGGTAACTTATGGTATTTTTTGGGGTCCAAAAAGATCGAAAAGTCCTTCGAAAACATAAGTCTGGAAGCGTCCCCATGTTTGTCCTGTCGCTGGTCACGATCATGGCCTATATGACATAATCGTGGCCCTTTAGTAAGCTCTCTGTCATGATGGTGGCATACAGGCCATGATCATGGCCCAATTCTAGTGCTTCTGTCACGATCATGACCTACCTGCCACGATCGTAGGGTTATGTTATGGCCTGAGTTCCCTCTGAAACTCCTCCGTTCTTCGATATTGGCCTTGAAACACTAGCAAACACATCAAGGTACCTTAAAAACATAATATTTAAGCTCAAAAGCTTGTATTAAACCATAAAACACTTAAAACACAAATAGTTAACAAACTTACACAATTCTAACTTAAACACAAACTAAATGATCTAATTAACAACTAAACATATATCAAACTATACCCTAAAACAAGACGCAATTTACACTTATCACATCCTAAAAATCAAGTGATATAATAATCAAGATTATATATAAAAACAATCAATACTCAATATATAAATCAAACAATAAACACAAATCAGATTTAACAATTTAATATATTTTAAGGCAAGATATACATATATATACATATATATAGTGAATATGGTATGACGCATAGTTGTGCTCAGAATATGGATCTTTCTACCTAGTGGTGCTTCTTTCTAGACAATTACATAGGGTGTGTCTTACTTCTTCTGACCCTGATTTAGTCCAAATCTCTTAGAAAAAAATAGTTTTAGATCTAACCAATCTAAGAAGAATTACTGAAATTGCCCAATTATGTTCATTTTGCAATAAATAACCCCAAATGTATCCTAAATCAGAATATAAGCATAATAGCTATATATTAGTATAAAATAAGCATAAAAGATTAAATACTATAAAGGAACACGTGTCATTTTACAATCCTATTAGATATAAACTTGGATAAATATTTATCATTGATTTCTTGCATATTATTACTAAGCATTTGAGAAATGTTGGCAATGATTTGGAGTTTGGTAATGAAGAGCATACAAATACCCAAGTTTGTTTATTTTATTTCATTTTTATTTATAAGAAACAAGTATTTTTTGAAATCATAACTAATATAATAATTTGGATTTAAATATGTTTCTCTTTGTAGGTTTTCATCCCTATACTTTGTAATTAGCATTGGGGCCGGCATTGTTATATGCAATTAAAAGCAAGGGGATAACTATTTTGACTCATATTATGTGAGGGATGGTGAGTAGTATCTAAGTGGAGCACTTATAGTTGGTAATATATTTATGTACTATTATGGAAAAATTTTGATATTACACTAGATCTAACATTAGGCGATTGTATTATGCCTATATGTACTTATTTTATGGTAGTTGACAGTGTCAGTTGGTCTTTAATGTGATCTTTCATATTTGTAGTCCACACTTCCTATCTCTGTTGGATTGCAATGATCTTTGACATTTAAATATTATTATTTAGTTTAATCAAATCAAGTGATTAACAATTTGAATAATTTTTTTATTATTGAAAAAATGAAAATTGTGTCATTTACTTATTTTGTGCCTTAAATTTGGGTATGAGGATTAGGCACATAGATCATACATTATAATAGGTCTATGTGTTTATGTTCTATACATATTGCAATTTGTTATTCCTGATTCAATGAACTAAAGCACCACCCAATACAAAATACAAAAAATACGAACATTCTATATAAAAGTATACATAAATACGAACATTCTATATAAAAGTACCACCCAATACAAAAAATAGCATCACTCTACACAAAAGTACCATTACAATAAATTGAATGATGATGGTATGAATAGACCATACAAAAAGGCATAATACTAGTATGGAAAAAATTGGCTATATTCCTTAGGCTATAAAAATGCTACGTGACAAATTCTAGGTGCTCTACAATGTTCCTACTATGACTTATAATATTTGGATGTTTATACATAATATGTCACAAACGTTACTATCATTATTACCAAAGTCCTTCATCAACTTAAACATTTACTAATTATACTCAAGATAAAACTCATAAAATAAAAACATTAAATCATGAATAATTAACTCAAGATGAAATAAAAACCATTTAAACAAATAGGATAAACATTTATGTATAAACTTGTCGACAAATTTGTATATATGTATATTGGCAAGTACTATAAACATTAAAAGTTCCATAACTCAATAACACAATTAGAACAATATAATCGACAGTTTAATATAATTAGTTATGTACGGACTTGATGGACATGAAGATTTGAATCCTATAAAATAAAGAAAGATGTCAAATTCTTCTTTGTCATTAAGATCTTTTACTCTGATCATTGAATTTAAATACTATCCTCATTTTATATAGTTATAGATGAAGTTAAAGCAAGTTGAGAGCCAATAAATCCTACATATTGGCATTTCTATAACTTCTTGTTCAAAAGGTTTATCAACGCCTATTTTTTCTGTAGAAAAAATAATCCACATTTACATAAGTATAACCTCTTAGTAGTGATCAAAGGGGGAATTTAGTTATTCCTAACTTTGGCTATATTCCTTATCAATAAACCTAACAAAAATTTTGAATTCAGTTATAAAAATGAAACTATTTTTTCATTAATTTCAGTTTAATTATGATAGGTTTTTAAAGTGATTTAATATATTTTTTTATACGTAAACATTATGTAAAATTGTCTAGTTAGTTTAGTGAAGTAAAGGCAATTGATTGAAATGCACATGTTTTTTACCTAATAACATCAATCTTAGATTAAAATTATATTTGCTCAACAATTCATCAAGAGTGGGGTAATGGATGTACTTATATAGAATATTTTTTTGAAATCCTCTAGAATGTGATTTTTCCTTGTTTGGTTTTAAAAACCATTTACCCACCTTAATTAGTTGACGCTGGGTAAGATATTTTTACCTTTTTTTATTCAAGATTATAGTTGTTCAAGCTTGACCCAAACAACTATTAATGGCTGAATTGACCTCCTTTTGTTTGACCAATGTATTAATCCATTAAAACTAAACAAGTTTTGAATAAAAATAGTGTGTATTTAATTGAAAAAGATTTGGTATTTCATAGTTGAAGGAAAAATTACGTATAGTAAGTAAAAAATGTTTTGTATTTAAGAATGGTGGGAGAAGAATGTTGGAAGCGAAAGAGAAAGCTTAAATTATACACTTGGATGAAAATTTTAGTTGGTCAATGTCAGACAATACCAAAGGGTAGAGGCAAGTGAGTGAAAATGAAATTGGAAAGAAATGAAAATACTTTAGATATTTTCAATAAAAAATGTCGGTGAGTCAAAATATTTAGTTTTTTATATTAAATTTCAATTTTAAAATAAACAATTCAACTCATAATGGATTAATTTGTAAAATCTAAAATGTTATTAATATTATATAAAATAAAATTTAGTCTAGCTAATCCAATTTCAAACAGTTGGTTTAGGTTGATTTAGTATTTATTAGACATTAGTAAAAGTTACAACGGAAAAAATTATAATTGATGATAATATATACATTATGATAACACTTGTTTTTATTATTATATTTGAGTGGATGATTCATCAAAAGTAAAAAAAAAACTAAATGTATTTAACTTATCCAAATAATTTGAATTAAAAATTTTGTTAACATAACATTTTAAAATGAACTCAATTTATTGAAAATATTTATCAGATTATTAAAATACCTTGCGAATATATTATTATTTCATTTATTTTAATTAATTTGACATAGAATTAAATACTTTAATAACAATGACAACTTTCTTTTCATGTTCTTCATCCACCTTCATGTTCTTGACTTCCTAGTTAGTCTCCTTAATTTTTATCACTATAGAAATGCTCAATTGAGTAATTTGGGCAAGCCATATTTTTTAATTTGCTTGGGTTATGATTACTCCACAAAGTCCTTCACTAATCTTTTATCCCATAATACTAGATGACACTTTGTGTATTTTTGGTAGACTTGATTCCAAATGAAAGTCAATTAAATACATCAACTTTGAAACAATAAAGTTAATACATTATTAACAAACTTGTTAGATCCAAAATTAAAATAATCAAAACAAAGTTATAAATTCTATATTGTTATTTGTTTATTTCTTCCCTTATGTTCTCTATAACCTCTATATTTATAGTTCATAATTAAGTTAATGCATTTCTCCTTTTCTTTTTATTAAATGCTAATAACTTAGATTAAGTTTAAAATATAAGAATACATATAAAAAAAAGAAGAAGATTAAGGTGCTTAATATCACCCACCACTAGAGAGAGACTAAAATTAATTAAATTTAGTAAATCTCCAACAAAAAATATTATCATCCACTTTGTATGCAAATAATAATTTAGTGATTTATGAGAGTAAATGCAAAAGGAATTGAAAAGAAATAGTAAGGGGGATTGTTATAAAATCTCATTTCTTGTTGTGGGTTTTCCTGAATTAATCCTTAATTTTCTAAATTCTGATGTTTTAGATTAATAGGTTCCATGTAAGCTACCAATATGTATATATAAAATATATCATTATTCTATAAAAAAAATACCATTTTACCATACAACAAAATGTCGCTACATAAAAGAACACCATATTAAACTAAAAATATGACCACTCTATACAAGAAATACAACCACTATATACAAAAAGGATCATCACTATATATATATATAAAGAATCACTGCTCTACATAAAAAAAAAATCATTACTTTAAATTATAAAACCTCTTCTTTATTATGTAAATACCACTATTTCATAGAAGAAATATCGCCACTTCATATGAAAAATATCACCATTTTATACAAAAAATATCATCACTTTGTTCAAAAATACTATCACTATATACAAAAAATTGTCACCACTTAATACAAATAGTGTCAATACTCTATACAAAAAAAAGAATTACTCTTTATAAGAAATAATACCATTGTATTTAATAAATACGAACTCCACTATTATTTAAAGAGTGTTTTTGTTTATTCATGACCAAACACAAATTTAGATCTAATATTATCTCTAAGTGGCTAATCTCATAGTAGATAATCTCCTGATATGATATCGTAGTTGTCCATGTTTATATCTTTTCTAGAAAAACTTGCAATTGTCTTCTAATAGTCCTACGTGACTTTTATACCTATGCTTCTTCTCAAGGAATAATATATATTTACATTCTTAAAAAAAACAACTTATTATTTTAAAAAACACCTCTTTATACAAGATATCACCGCTATATATATAATTACCATCACTATATACTAAAAATATCATTGTTCTATACATAAAATATCATTATTATATGATGTCAATATCACCTCTCTATTATGTAAACATCATCACTATATACAAGAAATACCAACAATATACAAAAATTACCATCTCTCCTATTTTGTAAATGCCACTACTGTATATAAGAAATACCACTAATATATACAAAATTACTATCACTCTATAGTATAAATATCACCACTATACATAAGAAATATCACCAATTTATAACAAATACAATCATTTTACCATGTAAATATCACCATTATATACAAGAAATATCACACCTCTATACAAAAATATGGGATAACCAATCTTCAAGGGCACAAAATTTTGGATTTTTTAATTTTTTCAATTGAGTGGCCAGTCTTTAAAATCCTTAACAATTCAGTTCAAAATGTTAGTTTTTACTGATGCCCCAAATAGATGGAAATTCGTGTGGCGTTTAGTAGACACGTCATATCATCAAAGATAACATTTTAAACTAAAATGTTAAAGTTTTAAAATGTTGGTCACTTAATTGAAAATTTTGAAAGCTTAGGTACTTAATTGAAAATTTCTTAAGAGGTTAGACAATTTTGAGCATGTTCTCTTAAAAATGTCATCATTCTATAAAAATACCTCCATTATGTAAATACTACCATTGTATACAAGAATTACTAACACTATATATAAAAATATCATTAATTTATTATATAAATACTATTGTTATATACAAGAAATAAGGTTAAAATATTCTAAAATACCCAATCTTTTGAGATTTTTTCAATTCAGTGCCCAAGTTTTTAAAATTTTCAGTTAAGTGACCAACTTTTTATAACCTTAACAATTAGGATTAAAGTGTTATTTCTGTTAATATTTTATTAATTTTTTTAACAAATCATTTTTGTCTATGGTGTATAGGTATCCAAGTAAAAAATTAATTCCCAACTATTTAGTCTATGTTAATGATTAGATGGAAAAAAAATTTTCATGTGATTACCTACAATCAAGGACAAAAAGATTTCGTTTGTAAATCAATAAAATACTAATAAAACTAATGTTTTGAATTGAATTGTTATGCTTATAAAAGGTTGATCACTTAATTGAAAATTTTAAAAGATAACGCCATT